>OZ002743.1:165253338-165273338 GCA_963924295.1 Dioctria rufipes
ATGCCAAAATTATTACACCTGTTTTGCACTTTTTCTTAAGCATCTCCAGCGAAAATGGCTGTAAATATTTCGGCACATTGTGTTCATGTAAAGAGCACACACACACAATAAATCATTCTTTGGCCGGAATAAGTATACAAGCGTGTTCCATGTTCGTTTTATAATTCAAACACCATTCAAAGGCCTTATATTATAATAATTTTGCTATTTACGTTCATAATAATACGCTTAAGGATATGTAAAACAAGAACGGTTTCATACTGACCAAGCCTTCTCCTCCTGGTTTTCCATCATAAAGGAGCTTCGTATAGTTGAAAAAGGCACACACGCGTCATGCTCCTAGCTATAATCAGAGGATATTACCGTGCACAACATGTGTGGTGCCATGTTAATCGCTTGAAATAAGGAATAAATTCCGGGCCATTATCGGGAGTAGAACATTCTACTGCTGCCCAAATTGTTTAGAAGAATCGTGAACATTGAATTAAATTGCAGGCTGTAGTTTTTGTTGTTATTGTTGTTGTTGGTGGTTTTTAATTGAAATACGATATACACGAAAGCAGTTGCTAGTACTGCCACTACTACTGCTGATAAGTATAAGATTTAAAGTGTTCTGATACGTCGTGCTGTGCTGGTTAAATAAATTTTAAGCAATTACTTATTAATATAAGTTGAGAAGGTACTAGATACCGTTATCGTTTGAGTTGGTGACACATACAATTTCAACATTTCATTATGCTTAGAGTTTTTTGATAAAATAATAGAAAATGCACAGACTTTGAATTAGACGTTGTTAGATTCGCAACAAATTGCTGTACAATGAAGCTCCATTATGAAGTTCCTGTAGGTATGTAGGTATGTATGTGTGCATGCAACTTCCGTGAAAGATTTGAATAAGAGGTGAAATACTAAATAACCTGAATATAAATTATATAATTTACCTGTCAGAATAGCACCCATTTTCTCAGTCTAACGCAGGTATATACAATGCAAAATCCTGCGAAATTCCGCCAACTGGGGGTAGTTTGAAGGTTTCAATTATGTAAATTCTCAGCATTGTAAAAGACAACTTTCTCACTATACAGAATTTTAGGAATTGTTGGAATTATTGTGTTGCAAAAATTATTTTTAAAGAGAAATGTGTATGCGTGTAGTTAATTGCACAGTAATGGAATCCTTTTTTTTAGTTTTTTTTTTTTTACTTTATAATAATTATATTTTAATCCTGACTACCATTCCTCACGTTGTACATCCATGCATCCTTCGACTTGCTCGTGAATTTATATAAAAATTTAAATAAAAATTTTCTGGGAAAATAATCTTTCTCATGAGAACTGCAGGCGGCAATTTCACGTAAGAATTTGCAAGCCTGCATTTCCCAGGCGCAGGCAAGTGATATTTGATTACTTGCGCATGAAAAGTATTCCCCCAGACGCAATGTGAGATTTAGAAGCTTTACTGTTAGAAATAAATTATTTTCTTTCTATAGGTATGCATGTATATATGTATATTAATATAATTCGTAGATAATTGTTCATCCTTCCCCCTGGGGTTGCTATGCAACACAAAGTCTTCGTTGATCGTAATATGGGAGCGTGCTGCTGGTATTGGAGGGGGTATGGACAACTGATTTCGCGTATGCTTGCATCTCATATATGTATAGTAGCTGCATCCTGCAAGCAGTGCGCATAGAAGAACGTAACTGATGGAGTAATGGTGAACGTCATGTAGTATTGCTCCTTGTTGAAAAATTTCCCTTTCCTGCAGGTCTTTTATTTTGTTGATCAGGACATCGAATTTGCGATCATTGGATTGCAGATGAAGCTCTGGAGTGGCATGTTTTTCTGGCGTGTCCTTGTGGATCCTTGAGAAGTCGCTTAGGTTCATTTGTGGAATGAATGATGGAACTACCTTACTCAGATAACGGCCATGACCAGTAATCGTCATGGATGATTGTTTTATTGACCAGTCTGGTCGGACCTGTAGAACACTGCTTCCTTTGAGGGTTATTTGCAACACTTGTGTTCTACATACGATGTTGAATGTCGTCTCCAAATCCATGCAGTACAACCAATTTTTGGGACTGTGAAGTTGTGGCCACACACTCGATCTATTGGAGGATCGCAGTTGACAATTTGATAGTGATTTTTGATGATTAAACAAGCTCATCTCACATTGGCTTATGTTGGCTTTTAAGTTAGAAATTGGATGATTTTGGTGGCATAAGTATTTCCCCTCGTTTAGCTGTTAACAGCTATCAGTTTCTCTTTGCGTGAGGGGATAAGATCTGTCTCTGGGCAAGCTTACAATTAGATATTCCGACGAAGGTTTGATTAGGAGAAATCCGTTTGCATGTAGAATTGGAACCGGAATTAACTTAAATAGTTGGAAATATTCGTTGTGTTGTAATGGTATCCTGATATCGAACAGTATATATGACTCCGTTACCCTAGTTGCGGCTGACATTATATTGTACACCATTAATCCGTCATCCGGGTTATTTCCTGGTATGGATAAAGTAGATGGAAGGTGTTACTTTATTATTGTAAGTCGCTCCCGTAGCTGTGTTGGAGTAATGAGTAAGGGGCTGATTTTGCTGTGGTGAAGATCTATGAGAACACTTAGTAAAGCATCTTGCATTCGCTGATAGTTTTGTACAACTAAGCCAGTCAGCAGGGAAAGTGCAGTAAAGGCTTGCGTTGCTTCCTTCTCATGTTGTTGGTTATCTATATAGCTGCTATATGCCTGAATGTGGTCTTGTATCGCCTTAAATTGTGCTTCTTCCTTCCGCATAAGGATGTTGGTTGTGGATTCCAGTATAGATGTTTGGTTTTTTAATAAGTAAAGCAAGTGGTTTTTATTCGTACGACACCTTTCAATTTCCCTTTTAATATGCTCGGCATAAGATGCATCGCGAATTCCAAAAATGTGTTTGCGACACGTCCCACTATCATGGGGTGCCCTTCTTCTGCGTCCACTGCTTTGTTTATGTAGGATCTCATTGGATTCCTCGATGTTCGTAAGCTGATGTTGAAATTGGGAGAGTATTTCCAAGCAATCATTTCTTCGAATGGTTGTAGTATTACAGAGATTGCCTATTTCCTGATCCCATTTAACTCGTTCCAATAGTTGTTGAGGTTATAATAGGTTATTAGATTCCATTCACTATTCATTAATTGTGCTTGTGCTATTTTTTCGAAAAAAATGTCTGGGGAACTAGTGAATGGGTGTGCCTTCACAGGTTCTTTCATAGAATGCCCCAGTATGGGAAGTATGAGTGAAGTCAACATCAGCAGCTTTAGACCAGTGGATGTTTTGACTGGACGCGTGCTATGCTTAGTATTATCTTCGACAACTTTCGTTATCCTTTTACTCTTCACAAAGTCTGAGTTTGCCCAATTGGAGTTAGTTGGCAAAAAATCTTCCTCGTAGGGGATGATAAGGTTGTTTTCATCTGTTTGGAGCTTGCTTGCTCTCGTAGTCTCTTGAGGTCTTGGCCAAGCTTTGTTTGGAGACATGTTGTTGATTCGGTTGGTTTATCAGTAGGAGAATTTGAGCCTCCTTCTTCATTGTTGCTGCATTCGGAATAATGTTCTTCTTCTGGTAAGGGACAAAGGTTGTGAATCGATCTTTTAAGAACTCCGGATGCTGTTTTCACATTCACGACTCTTGTAACATTGTCCGTGCCATCGAAAGTTTCTATCACTCTGCCTAAGGGCCATTTTAATTGTGGTAGGTTTTTGCCCCACATTAACACTAGAGTTCTTGGCTTCAGGTTCGGTTTTGCTCCCTTACACTTATTTCGTGTCGGAAGCTTTTGAAGGTATTCTGCTGACCATCGATGCCCAAATGTTTTCAGCAAATGTTTTCCTGTCAAGAAATGCCCTGGTGTTAGCGCTTCAAGATCGTTAGGGTCCGCTGACATCGGTGTTAATGGCCTGGAATTAAGAATGGCTGGGATTTGCACGATGATAGTGTGGAGTTCTGTTACGTCAGGTCGCCGTGCCTTCAGACCGAGAGGAGCGACCTGCGGGAGCCAGGACTTTCTTTCGGGTAATTCGCGTTTGTTTTTCGAATTAAAATAATAATTAGATATCCGCATTTATTTTATATTTCTTTATTCAGGCACTTTTCCGGGAATAGATAAGAATTTTAATTTCCGTAAACAGATAAGCTAAATTTTATTAATCAAACACTTTTAAATTTTCAAGTATACTTTCTAACGTACAATTTTAATTTCCGTGTGCCCACGATGATCTATTCTTGATCACGACGATATCCCAACTCCTCGAGTTGAGTTCCTTTCGATTGCCTCAAACTTGCGTGGTGCTTGTCGTGTCAGCAAGAATTCCTTTGCTGCGCGATAAGACCGTGTACATTTTGCTGAGTGGTTGAAAAATGGTTTTTAATTATCGCATACAAAGTACCTATACAGCGTGTGAAATGAAATGTGTGTAACAAAATCTTTTGGGTTTTGTTACACATGAATTTAATTTATAGTTTTTTTTTCAAGTGGAAATTTTAACATATTTGTGTGACAAAATCTTATGGATTTTGTTACACTTGAAAATAATGATTTCCTCAGCGAAAGAAATAGGAAATTTATTTATGATGCTTCTTGGGAAAAAGAAGTGAAGTATGAAACTTATGGGTTGTGGATATCACAACAGTTCCTCGTAAGATAGATTTGCATTTCCTACTTGGCGGGTTAAGTGACATTTTGCAGATTTCACTGCCACTTCCCAGAGATCCCCGAAGTGAGGTGATCGTGAAGGAATCGGGTTTCACTGAATATGGTTCTGGGCACATAGCTGCGAAAACGATGACTGGAATTTTGTGAAGTGAACATGTCCTTTAATTCCTTTAATTGTGTTCTTGCACCTAAAAAGTTTTTTGCGTTATCACAGAAGATAGTGGCGCATAAACCTCTTCGAGCTATGAATCTCTTTAGGGCATTGAGGAAGGCTTCAGCGCTGAGATCTCTAACTAGCTCCATGTGGACTGCCTTTGTAGTGAAACAAACAAACACGGCAATGTAAGCCTTTGTCGGGGATTTTCCGCGTACCTTGAAGTGAATCATTATAGGACCACAAAAATCGACGCCTGTGGTGTGAAACGCTGTTCGTTTCGTAGGTCTCTCATTATTTGTTCTAGAACCTTTGGCTTACACCGAAAGCATCTTATGCACTTGTGAACCGTTTTCTGGGCAAGTCTTTTGGCGTCTATGACCCAGTATCATTGTCCTGCAATTGCGATTAATATTTGAAGAGCCCCATGTGTGTGTTGTTTATGCAAATGATCGAACAACAACTCATTAAACTTGTGTCCCTTGGGCAACAGTATTTGGTTTTTTGCTTCTTGCGGAAGATCAGAGTGTTTTAGTCGACCTCCTACTTTGATCATCTGGGTAGTTTGGTCTAGGTATGGAGTCAAGTGTTGAGTGGGGTTACTCTGCTCTAATGCTTTATTTTTCTTCAACTCTAAATATTGACGGTAAAGTGCAGATCTGTGTACATTCTTGATAACTCCGCTTAAAGCCTTATCCAATTCTGTGATTGAAAGTTCTCCCGTTTTCCTAGACCCCTCTGATGTTTTTCAATTCTGTGTAAACCTGATACAGTAGGCAAACATTCTTGGCATCTTTAGAAATGAGTTTGAATGGTTCACTAATTGTAGCATATCGGTGTATTCATGCTCCTTGATTCCTGTAGGTAGTACGGATTTCTTCGGTTTTGACTCTGGAACCCTGTCAGGCTATTTGAATGAAGGTTTGGGCCAACTTACTTTGGGATTGGCTAAAAAGGCTGGTCCTTTAAACCATAGCCCTGACTGCACTAGGGCATCAGGCAGCATGCCTTGATGGATGATGTCGGCAGGAATTTTTGAACTCCATCTATGTGCCTCCACTGGTTCATTTGAGTCAGTTGTTGTGTTTTCTCTACCCGGTTTGCCACAAACGCAGTCCATGTGTATGACGGCGAGGAGATCCATGTGAGTACAATAGTGGAGCCAGTATAATAAACGCTTTTGATAATTTGACTGATAAACACTGACACACTCTTTCAGATAGTTCTGCACAGAGTTCCAATCTAGCAAGTGTCATGGTCTTCAGTGGTGCTATCCTTGTTTTTGCACACAATAGCCTAACCCTAATTTGGCCGTGATAATCTGAGGTAATAACAGGCTCCATATGCGTATTCGCTGCTGTCAGAAAATGCGTGAAGTTGTACATCAATTGGTTTGGACAATATTACATGTCAAGGAATTTTTAAAGTTTTTAGTTCAGATAAGCGTTTCTTAAATTTGAGCCTTTTCTCTTTATATTGTGTGGGCAATTCTTCATCCCAGGTGCATTTGTCCTTAAATAATTCTTCCACAAATAGTTACCCTGCCACTGTGACGGGTCCTATCAATCCAAGAGGGACGAAAATATGAGTTATGTCGGACAATACTGTGGGCTTGGTTAGTTTATCTGGCTTATATTCTGCGATGTGATATTGGAATGTATTTTTGTTTGGTTCCCAGACTAATCCTAGTGCCTTAGTTACCTCAGTTTCATTGATGAGAATCATTTTCTCTTTGTGATTTTCTGGTACAGTTTTCAATATCTCGGTGTGATTGGTGCCGTAGTGTCGTGTAGTAGTCGTATTAGATCGTCCTTAAGGTTTATTAACTCTGGTGTTGAATTAGATCCTGTCAAGATGTCGTCTACATTGGTGCTTCCAAGAATGACATTTGCTGCTTCTGGAGCCGAGTCGTATTTAGCCAGAGCTAACTGGTTTAAACTTCTGGTTACAAGGAATGGAGCCGCGGCGGTTCAAGAGATAACAGTGTTTAATTGGTACCTTTGAAGTGGTTGCTCTCTGGAATCAAATCTGGAATCAAAGTTCAATTTGTGCATAGACTAGGAATCCATCATAAAATTTTGATCAATTAAGGATTAGGGTGGCTCTCGGGCAATAAGAATACCCTACAGACAACTTGACCAGATTCGGAGAGCGTGTCCAAACCTAAAGTAGTAAGGCTAGACTCGTTACGAGCTCAATTATTGCCTTCAAAGTTAGATTCTAAACCTTACTTGGAGGGATAAATGCTTTTCCAGTGTTAAAGGTGCAAGCGTGCGATACTCTTATATTATGATATGCTTGCAGATTTCATCATCCTCTTCCCATAGTCGACACAGTATGCTATTGGGTTTGAGGACACGATTTGAAGGCGCCAGTGGCTTATTTATTTTATTTGTACTTTAATAATACTCCCTACAGTCTCTTACTTATTTGCTTTCTGACTACCTCACATTGTCGCGCGCTAATTTTTTTTTTTAAAAAATGACATTGCAGGTACTAATATGCTCTACAAGTTTGATAATGGACATTTTTTCAATATGTATCACGAGAAAGAATAAAACAGCAAAAATGGGTGTCAGTTTCTTAATTTTTTAATTTCTCGTCCGATATCTCAACAAGAATCAACACTAGGTGAAAAATTCATATGTACTGAATTGTAAAGCGTAAAAAAACAACAAAAAAGTATGTAATTGTAGCTTTCAAACGTTTTCCCTGTAAGAAAATGTGGGTATGATTATACTCCAATTCTACCTCAGGTTTATTGCCAGGATGTAAAGTTTTGATGGTAGATTGATTATATCAATATCACAGTATGCTACCGAGATAGGAAGCAACTACTAAACAAGGTGAGGAGCATTCTGGATAATTTCTCAGAAAATTTGTTGTACCTGTGTAGATTACTATACATTGCGACTTATTCGGATTTAGAACCAGCTCATCATTATTCATGAATCAATGATTTTAAAAAGGTAATCATGAAATACGGTCTTACCTATCTGAAAATCATTTGAATGTTAATATCGCACAGCTCTTGAAGATCGGTGATAAGTAGGTTTAAAATAAAGGCCCCAAGAACTGGATTTTGTGGTACTCCAAAAGATATTGAAGTCTTATGGGGAAACCACCATCCACTTTTACTTATTTGAGTCTATAAATTAGAAAAACAAAACAAAAAAATGTCAACATAGAAAGTAAAAAATTAAAATTGTGTACATAATTTTAAATGATCAGCAGAGCTAAAAGCAGTCCCGCAATGCAAAGATATAACACATCATGAGGTAGGCAGGTCATTAGTCTGATGTAATTTTAAGTATTGAGATAAAGGCGCTTTGCAAATTCATAAACAGCTTTAATTAATTTTTCATTGCTTCACGCACCTCAGCAATGTCGTCATTAACAAAAGCTAATTTGATGATGTCCATGTGATATCAGCACAAAGTATCCGAAGGTTTATGACTGGTCATTCTCATTAGACTTGTACTCGTCATTCTAACAATCTTCAGAATATTTTATATGTTTATTGGTATTGAATAATCTAAATTAATATTTTTAATAAATATGGCAATACTAAGTTCGCTGAAAATTTTCCTTTGAATAAGGTTCACCGTCTAAAAGTCTCTTAATCTATTCAGAATTTTATCAATAAATTTGTAGCACAATACTTACAAGAATACTGACGAATTAATTAGGATTGTTACTGGAAAAACTGTCATCTGCACGCAATACTTTTATACAATTTCAATTAGTAAACATTTTATTATTCTCTTTAGGAAAATTATTAATCGTGTGACTAGAAATCATGCAATATTCTCAAGTCATGACCACATCTGCTTAAACTAAAACCACAAGGTGTGTAACAAAAGTATCGGATGTAGGGCGAATGGTGTTGCACTTAACATAGAAAGCATACTTACCTCTTACTCTTTAAGATGGTATCAACAGCTTTCTACTTTTTTGTTTGTTTGGTTTTAATTACATTTCCTTTAATCTTAGTGTGTCTCCTCGTAGTGAAAATTAACTTTCCTTTCATTTCCTTATTAAGTGCTATATACGACGAGAATGGACGAGAATGTTGACGAAAGATTGGAACATTTTGTTAATTTTAGTTTGCGAGACATTTTTTTTTTCATTTGTTTGTCAAGTACAGGATTTTTCATATAAGATATACTTGTAAGTAGGTGACTAGGCCCTATATCCTTGGGCAGCGAGAAACACGCATTGGTTTAAGGACTTTGTGAAAATTTATATTAAAATGTTATGTGTCAAATTGGGAATGAGATCTAAACTATTATTTTGTATTGTTTTTCGAAAAACTTTATCAGTTCTCAAGGTCTCTTTTTAGGGTTCCGTATCCAAAGTGTAACAACGGGAACCCTATTACTAAGACTTCGCTGTCCTTCCATCACCAGGCTATATCTCATGAACCGTAATAGGTAGACAGTTGAAATTTTCATAGACTGTGTATTTCTATTGCCGCTATAAGAACAAATAACAAAAATAAAAGTAAAGTGGGTCCCCATACAAGAAACGTGATTTTTCGGCGTTTTATTTTGATTCATTATTATCATAAGTAGGCGTTCTTTTTTTAAATGACAGCGTTATTATTATTTTTTCAAATGACAGCATTATTTTTTCACATGATTCCTATTCTCATTTGAAAAAAATAAATAAAAAAATCGTAGTGTTAAATTTTGTATGATGGTACGGAAACCTTCGTGCGCGAGTCCGACTCGCACTTGGCCGGTTATTTTTATTTCAACTATGCTAAGGATATTTCACAAAGCTCTAACAAACATTATTCTTCAGACACTTTAACGGTGATTGTAAGTCAGATAATTATCTTACGAAAGGAAACCAACAAACTAATTTTCTGGATATTTACAAATAAAGAAATCTATGAGATCATCTTCAATTTAATATGCGTATTTGGAGTACTTAAATATTTTTAAGTTATTAGCATACATCACAGCTGAGAAGACCATTATATATCAATGAAATGAACAAAGTATGTCCCAAGTATTTATCCTGTGGCACACCAGAAATCAGCAAGGATGGAAGATGATCACTCCAGCAACTAATAGTAATACCTACTGGGTCGTTCCATATGAAATCAATGTATTTCAACCCGACCATCACCAATTTCCTTCTCGTTCTTCGGAAAGTTAAGTAATTACAAGAAAAGAATGCAATAAATTCTTTTTTATCCTGCGATACATGCTAGTTGAATTAAAGGAATTTGAAATCCTTTACATTCATCGATTTTTGGTCTGCTGAGTTATATTCAAAAAATCATAGTTTTGGTTCTAATTATTACATAGGCATGGCTTTTAGATTATTTCAAAGGGAAAAATACAATCTTTCAGGGAAAGTTATCAGAAGAATGACTCCCAAAGAAAAAAATTTAGGATAATAAATATATCCTTTATCCAGGAGTACCTCAAAATACATCCATCCTTTTTTTTTTTGTTTTTTTTTTTTGTTAGTTATAAATTAATGCTCATAATGTTGTTAATTAAACTGTTACATTTCCAAGTTGTAATCTCAATACGTTTATGAGATGAGAGTTATTTTCGTTCAACACACACAACTTAAAAAATAATCGTGCGTTGGAAAGCTTATCAAAAGTTTCCTGACGTCGTTTTAAATGCAGTAAATTTCACCCGCGAGATCAAGTACTTAATTGATTGTAAGATGACATTAACTGAACGCGATTTGATGCTGTTAGTAGTCCTTTTCTGAAGTCATGTTGGATAGCAATAATCTTTTGAGAAACACAATAATCCATAGATATTTGCTAAAAACTGTTTCAGAATACCAAAAAACTAGGCATGTGTTCATAGTTAATAAATATTAGCTATAGTTGTTTACACCACTGGATAGATATATCCATCATTATGTCCATTCTCACTCTTATGATATTACAGTATGGCACGGGTACATATATTTAAAGATCCACCTTCCTTGGACTCTATATAAACACCAACGGTGTCAAAGAAACAAACTCTAGCCTGTCTGTTGGACATCCATTAAGAATTTGATTTAAAGTCAAATTTTTAAAGATCTGTCAACCGTAGGTCATGGCGGGATTATGAAGGCGTGTCTGGGTTACTATTTACAGTGGATACCGACTACACTTTCAATAAAAAAAAAAAATCTAGCATTATTTCATGAAAAAGTATTAGATAGAAATTGGCTGATTGGCAGGTTAAAATTCTCAGATTCCATGCATGATATTAAAGTGAATGAGGTCGTAGAAGCTGAGATTATGTCCAAATTCCTTAATACTCAGGACACACTCTCAAGCCTAATACCCTAGCTGTAGACAATGCAGTACTCTAGCTACTATTTTCCCTAACAGTTTAAAGAATGGCAATTAAATTAGAACCTAGTTCAGAGAAATCCATCCAATTTGTGGAATAATTATTTTAGATGAATTAAGAAAGAAATCTAATATAAGATGGCTAGTCATATCGCTAACCATAGATGGGGTAAGCTGACATGTTTTGCGGTCTCAAGATAGCCATAGCCAGTAATAAATTAAATTTTATGGAAATTAAAACTTTATAATACTCAGAAACTTACGGCGGTTATTACCGCATATTGCTTTGTTTGCAAACATTCGCATGCAGAATGCTACGGTTTTCCTTACAACAAACTCTATAGTAGTTAATATAGGGTATTTCCTCCATGATAGTCAATAAAGCAGGGAGTGATAGTACTCACCTAGATAAACAAAAAATCGAATGGAAGAGGGAGGAGAGATCATATCAACCGTTTCGGAGTTACGTTGATTAAGAAAAAAAGCTAGTTTTTCACAAAACATCTTGTATCTTAAAAAGTACAGGGAGTATGGTCACAGCTAGTAACTCATAGTATTCATAGTGCTTGCAACGACTGATCAACCAGTCCGGTAATCCTCATAACTCAGGAGTTATTGTGGTGTAAACCAAAAATTTCGGATTTTCTTACCTTTTGTTTTACTTTGACCTTTATTATTTTTGCAAAATGATCGGGAACATAAATGTTATTTTTATAAAAACTGTAATTGCGGACTTTCCTCTTTAATTTGATCTATTACAGCCAATACGCTCTCTGCAGCCGTTAAGAAGTTAGTCGAAAGGAGGGCTAATGAATTCCGAACTAAAAGAATCTGCAAATATAGATATTAAGTCGTTATTAGAATTATAAACGGTTGGGGCTGAGATTCTAGCTTTCATTCTCACCACTTTGTCATTATTCAATACATATACTTCAGAACAGAAAAGATACTATGCCAGGTTGACTGTTCGTTTGAATACTGGAAACACCTAAACCTAACTCGGGTGATAAAACTCTTTAACCTTTTGAGGGCTATGAACGCATATATGGGTTCTCACACATCCATTCAATTTGAGCTATGAACGCAATCTGGGCTATGAACGCATATTTCAATTTAAAATATATATATATATGGGTTCCGCGTTTAAATGCAATCCACACTCTAATTCGAATTAGCTGTGGTAACACTACCGACAATGACAGGATGCAATTGGTGCGCTGTCATACTATGGCAAGAGGGGGAGTGTTTTTCCAGCCGGCATCGAGAACTGAACTACGTGCACTAGCCAGCGGTATATTGTATATTTTCAGTACGTGTCGATTAATTTATAATAAAAACAGTATTTGAAGTCAACTCCTCAGTTGTAATCATTAATTTTATCCTACATATATATAACATAAATGGTTTTGTTAAGATTTTTGCATTTACCCTTCTATTTATTTCAGTCTCAACATATTTTGCAATGATATTTCAGTCAGCCCAGTATGCGTCTTGTCGTTAAAAGTAGACAGTTCAGCCTGTGATTCGTCGTAAAATGTAGGCGTTCACAGCATACCCTTTACCTCGCATAACTTAGTGCTCAAATGGTTAAAAAACAAAAGCCGTTGAAAAAATTCTTCAAATAAGAGGGCGATTCCTATCAGCAGGAATGATATACTCTTCCGTACGTCTTGGTTATCGCCTGCCGTAAACTGGCTCCATACGGGGTATTCCAAAACTCGCGCCTTTCCTCTATAACCAGAATTCCTCACTCAATATGGAGCAATTATTGTATGGTGGAAGCAGCGGGAAACGTTGGGCGTATGTGGTCAAGGGGATTTTGTGGTTTTGGATACTATTCTCCTAACACCCTGTTACTTTATATATGCACCCTTTAAAAATGACTGACAACACAAGATGATAATAAACTGTCTAAACTTTCAAAAAAATGTGCAATCACGTCTACATCCCCCCTATTTTGCAGAGTAATTGGACGTCAAATTAAAAATAAATTGGAAAAAAGATCCAAATTTTTAAAATTTCTTCTATTTTCCTGTCAAAGTGAATAATCACTATGGAGCTTTCTTCTAAGATTAAGAAACTTCGGAGTATCACCTATATACAACGGTTTTCCAGATGCACCTGTTTTTATAGATGCATAACTTAATTATGTTTGCTCATACTATCAAGTCAACCTGATTTTGCACGTGAAATATGCAAGTATTTCCTCCATATTAATTGAAAAATCCTTGGTATAAAGGCAATATTCGAGTTCTGGGACACGCTGCGCATACACTTAACAAACTTTTAAAATGTAAATCATAATACATGGCGAAATACTAAGAATTTATCTGAATGATTATTCAGATTATCCCTAGATTTTCATTCGTCTCAACATTGACTCAAATAAAGCTGGTGTGATGCTACTAAAGGGTTAACAACCATTGCGTCTGCTACCATCCAAGTCATTTCATTTATTACAATTTCATAATGAAAATAATTATTGAAAAATAGAATCCTGAGGTCCTACTTACTAAGAGACAACATTGCTTGAGATCTGATAGGTACTTATAACTACATTTGATGTGAGTTTAGAGTATGGGAAGGAGATTTAATTTGAAATTTCATCCTAATCAATGATTAACTAAATCCAAGGTTATAGAAAAAATCTAAAGGAACTAGAGCTATCAGTTAATCTTTATCGATTTGCTCCAATGATATCATTGGATCTTTGTGCAAAGCTATAATTACCTCGAGAGCATTGTTGAATATTTTTGAAGCATTGCAAAAAATTTTCCCGCCTCTTAACTATTTTTTTAGAAGTCTCACACTATTAAATAATTAAGAAAAATGTCTGTCATTTTTATTACATCAATTTCTTTATAGCTTCAGTTTTATTTTCAAGCTTAAATAGGAAGCATAGCTACATATGTATGTTTATGTATTAACTACTTAAATATATTTAAACTAAACTCTTGCAATTGAAAAGACTAAAACTTTTAAAAGTCTTGAACCAAAGTCTTGTTTTGTACTTTTTCTTTAATGGAGAGCATCCTGTTAAATTTTCCGAGTTCCACTCTTTATTTTTAGGTACTTCTACGCGCCAGTTTTCGACTGCTACCATATTAAAGTGCTCTACCAACACTATACAGAATGAAATTTTCGAGCAATAAATCATTTCTAGTTGAGGTTTGCGATGACCTTCTTCACCTTTCGACTTGACCGAAAGCTAGTTAATTACAAAATAACGACTGAACGCATTTAACACGTCGTAAAATCAGGGCATTAAAAGTCAACGCATTTTTCTCGTGTAGGTACCTACTGTAGAGATGTGTGTGAGAAATATTTATGTGGACCAACCAGAAAAATAAGGGTATAGAAAATAGACCCTCCTCATGTCGTATGTTCATTGATGTTGATTAAATAAAACCCCCCACACAATATGGACAGCTTGTGGCATGAAGAAAAAAAAAGTAACGTTTTACTTAATCTATTTTGTGTTGGAATAAGTAGTAAGATCGCCCTGTGAGAGCTAAGATTATTGGGGGGAAGTCTAATCTTATACCGTGGAAGAAACTATCTATTCAAAGATGTAATAAAAATTTAAGTCTAACAGCGCTAGCACAAAAGTATCCATTTATTCTATTTTTTCTTCTTTAATAATTGAATGTTGGAGCTGTTAAGATGGGCCGGCCCTGTATTCAAAAGATGGGCAAAACCAGATGCGGTGCATCTCCTCAGCCACTGATGACAATATTCTTGATGTAGCCCATGCCGTTCTTGTCATGACTCTGAATCTTTTCATTCTCAAATGCTAAGACAGGACGCTGGGATTTTGGGGTATTATTCCAGCAATGACACACAGGGTGCCCTTTATCCCCCTCATCCCCTTTTCTAAAGTAGAGAATTAATGTAGGTACAGATGTTTGTATTTTCCAACTTAGATAATGATTCTATGTTTCCATCCGTATCATCATCATAAGAATTGTATTTTGAAAAGCAACCTCAGAAGGCCTGTTAAGTGTAGTTGAACTTAATGAGAATTTTCTGTGTATAACCACAATCTTCTATCGAAAAAAACGTTGGTATTGGAATAAAAATGGAACAACTGCAGTGCTCTGAATCCTGTTCAGGAAAAGAAATCTTATGGAATTGGAATCTTGATCTAAGAGAAGAAAAAGTTGAAAAGTCATCATTTTGTTGTCGTTCAATAAAGTAAATAATATAGCTGGGTACCTCCACATGTGCGTGAAAAGTTCATCCAGTTGTGGTTAAGCGAATGTTCGTAAAAGAGGAATTATTCTATTTATGAATAGCAAAAGTAAAGTATTTCTCACATCTCCATGAAATTATTATTTTTGTGAGGGCGCATTAAGTCTAATTGTTTAGGAAATAACTACCAAGAGTTTCAGAATGAGATGGCTAGATAACGTTTACTGATTGGCAAGGATGTGTCGAAAACGAAAAGCTTGGAGAAATTATTTAGTGGAATGAGATGAGGGGAATGTACTTAAATATACATAGAGGAAGCTAACCTAATCGGTCTCTATAGATATGAAAATGAAGATGATGATCATGATGACGATGATGATGATAATGATAATGATGATGGCATTAAGATGAAATGGGTGATAGTATGCAATTAAATTATTAGGCCGAGGTCATTGGTTGATATCAAATTTAAATGCTGAAAAAGCAAAACAATTAAAAATTCTAAACTAAAGTTGTGAGTGAGTTTGTAAATAAAACTAAGACTGTTTTTATATTGATAGTTATCCGTCCTTATATGTACTTAATTTTAATTATCCTAGTTTCAGAGAAACAGTAAAATTGGCGGCGAATGATTAACTACATATTTCTGATGGGAACATCTTGTACCTACATTTCTTAAGAGTAGGCCTACACAGATAAGTTTAGCCAAATGAGGACAAAATACCTAGATAAATAGGTTTTGATCGGCCTTCCATTGCTTTCGTTTTTCAACTTCCTCAATTTCTTCGAAGAGTAGATTGAGAATGTCAACTTGTTTCTTGATTGATGTAGTTGGGCTTGCAATTTTATGTGAGCTGGTAACGACTGAGAGGTATTCCAGTGAAATGGACAAAATGGGTTGATGCCAATTCGGTTCGAACCCATAGCCTATAGATAGAATAAAAATCTATGTTATTCTTTACATCACTGATGCTTGAAATCGATTTCGGTATATGTGCATTCTATGAAATCTAATATTTTTTTCCCTCCTCCGTTCTCCGTTCTCTCCGGGTTGATTTTTTTATAAAAATTTAAATAAAAAGTATTTTGTTAATATTATTAAATTTAAGACAGGCCCATATACTGTCTGTGACGTGTTCGTATCCTAGCATGATCCTCATATTTAGGAGGAGGAGCAGTACAATGTCGGAAGTAACTATGAAAAAAATAGATATGTAGTCTAAGGACTGTAGTGTGAATGTGACGAAAATATCACACATAACGCTCTCAGAATTGAGCCGACAAAAAACATTACTTTCCTCCAGTATAGTAAACTTGGACATTATATTCGACCCAAAACTGAGTTGAAAGCTATATATTGAAGAACGGGTTAAAAAAACCCAAACGTATACCAATTTATGCCATCAAGGGAAATTTTCGAATGAAATTAGTACTCCCATCGAGGATTATATCCCTGTATTTATCTAGCAATGGCACGTACCGCCAAGATAAGGCTTCGTCTGTTTCACTTAAGCCACTAACGGATTCCTAGATCCACCCTTATTCCCTAAGGAATTTCAGATTGCATCTAAGCTCTGTACCTTCTAGCTCTCATAGCTTTGAGAAAATGTAGTCACTAAGCAGCCTGTTTCTCTTGATTGCTGGAACAGGACGTTCGCAGACTGCAAGTCGATATGGAGTTAAAAATAAATAAAATAACCAAGTTGCATAAAACTCCGGGAAAGAAGAAGCATCTTCCATAGGAAGCAAAATAGCAGAGCCTCGTAATAATTACCATTGGAAGTTTATATGAAGCTTTTTATGTATTGGACGACTACAAATCGCAGATGTTTCTATGCAACTGCCTCCGAAAGATTTGAAAGTAGAAAATCTGCCAGTAATATTCCAAAGAAGCACGAGAGAAAAAAACAAACAAAAATTGCTTCTTTCTGATGACATGCAATGTTTAAAAAGATACGGTTAGGGATACCGGGGTGAAGTACTCCTAACATACAAAGAACTGTTGCTTAATTCCTTTTTGTATACTTCCATTTCCCGCTGGGATGGCGTAAGGGGCATGCGGGTTGAAGCTAATAGACAGTTTACATATAATCGTACATAATTTGTACCACAACCTATATATCCTATGTGTGGAATTATTTAGGAAAATTAGTTCCACTGAATCGATACTATGGGCATAGAAATGTTCTCAACTTGCTAACGAGGTGGTAACTTTAACTTCCACTGGCAATATTTGAGTTTTGAAAACAGACGGCTTCAATGCGTATGTATGATGTAGGAGCTTTTCTGATGCTTCGACAAGATGTAACGAAAGAACCATCCTCTTTGAAGGTCATATTACCATTGTAGCACTTGATTCGACAACTAAACTACAGTGGTGGTCAAAAGTAAGTTAACAACACACATAGATATCAATACACTAAACCGTCGCATTCACAAATTCTTGGAAGATCTTATAATTTGAAAGTTTTAAGCATGTTCTAACATTTCCAGGGATGAATTGTACATGATACATACGTTTCTCAATAATATCGAACTCTGCAAGAATTAAAGTCATACATTGAGGAATGTTGGTTCACATTCTCACCAGAACAGTGTAGAAAATATGTGCTTTCATTATCGGATAGAATTGCTAAAATGTCTCGGAATATAGCGGAAATTGTAGGTATTAATGTTCCTGTTAACATACTTTTGACCACTGTAAATAGTAATACTTGATTTAACTCTTCTCGAAATCATTACATACTGTTTACTTTAGAAAGAAACTTACCTGTAAAACGAAATATATACTTTCATAATTTATATAAAATTCATTACAGTAAATAAGAAATTTTGTTGGAAAAGTTAATTATGTTTCTCTTTGACGATCCTCTCTGTTAACTTACTTTTGACCTCCACTATATATCCTCTACTTCAGTGGACTAAGCTTGCAGTATTGGGAAGTCAACACATTGAGTTTCAGGACAAAAGAATATAAAGACATAGAAATTGGCTGACGAATTAGTTAAATAGGATGTGGCTCTAAATCCTTCTGTAGTGATATGACTTTCGAATCACCCCTTGTGGCGAAGAAAGACGTTTCTAAGCATTTTCAGTTCATGTGGACTAGCTTAAAAATCTCTTTTAATTCTAGCTGTCCCATAAAAAAAACCAGAACAATACTGTACAAAGCTGACAATGATATGGTCTGATTTTTTTGCGAGCAATATGAATGATTGGTTTAGTTAATCGGGAAGCATAAAGAAAAATAATGAAATGAAGACCAGTATTCATTTTCTACATAAGTACTCAGCACTCATTAATACCAAATATTACAATTTCGGTAATCTTAAACTAATCTCGGGAAAAACACAAAAGAGATAGTAAACTTCTTAAACTCTACAGGCTAAACATAAGCTCACTACGATTTTTTTTTTCAATCTTATTAGGAATCCCAAATGTTTATACTCTGAAATCTTGAATAGTAGCATTAAAAAGTACCGCTCGCAATAGTACTAATTGGTGTTGTACAAAGTTAGTCTGAGTTCACCACTTACTATAAAACCGGCACTCCGTTTTTTAAAAGCATTTGCATACATATGCTGACGTTGTTATATATCTGTTCCTGACGAATGTTGGCACTGTAAATGTGGAAGAAGTGGAGGGGGATAGTTAGGGAAGGAAAAATGATAAAGGACACTCTAATACATAGACCATCTCTAATATTCTGCTCAAAATTTCACCCTTTCTCACCGAAGCACACCTTTATTGTTCCCCTTTTAATTTCCATTGCCATTCTCTGGCATATCCTTGGATTCTGTAGAGCCCAAATGCACGCTTAATTAAAAATTGTAATTGGTATCCTACAAGTGTTGGTTTTAGTTCTTCTGACGTTTCACATGATAAAATTTAAAGTAGAGCACTTACTTAGGATATAAAGTATTGTTTATATCCATTCTGAGTCAGCTGCTACAACTAACATGCTTAAAAGGATTTCACTTTGTATTAATTCAGTTGTTTGCAATTTTATAATGGGAAAATTTGTTAAGAGCTAAATGGAGCATTTTAGTCGAGATGAGAAAGTAAAATTTTTGTGTTAGTTGAAGCTGTCGCTTTAATGTAATTTATTATATCTCCAGGTATTGGCTTTTAAATTTTCTACTTGAATGTCAGTTTCTTCATTCCAATATGACATTGTGCAAATAAGATACAATATTTTTAATTGTACAAGTAATACACATGCATGTCAAAAAAAGGGGAAATGAAACAGAGAAAAATAAATAAAATAGCAGAAATAACCACATAGACTTACTGCTAAAAACTAAATCAAAAAGTATAAAAAATAACAAAATTAATCACTTAACTAATGCACCTTAATTCCACCTCAATATATTTGGCCCTATGGTGCTACTAAATACTGGGAGGTAAGGTAAAATGATTACCGGTCGGAAATTCAACAATGTTAAAAGATCACATACGAGAAAATATTAACATAATCTGATACATGATCATAACTTTTGGAATGATATATAGGTACATCAAATAATGAAGTTAAATACGGTCAGCAAATTTATTAAAATTAAGATAAGCAAGCTTTCCCAATATTTCGCAACCATACATTATGAGGCATAAGCAGAGACCGAACAAGGCATACGCCATTGCCA
>OZ002743.1:165273538-165444952 GCA_963924295.1 Dioctria rufipes
AATTTTAAGAATTCCAGTTCCGTAGGTAGTCGGTTTGTTTTCTTTTTACTTCTTCTTTGATGGATATGCCTCGATCCACATGTGTATTTAAGTATGTGTATGTCACATATGATCCCTATTTTATGCGACACATATCAATCATCTTGAGGCGGCCTTAGCGTAGTTTCCCAGAATTGCGGTCCGACATCTACCGTGGAGCACCTTAATTTGATTTCAATGAAGACACTTTATATTGGACGAAATAGGTCCAAGATCTGTTTTTGTTATTGATATTTGTTGAACTCCTTGAACATTTTAGTCCATGCATTCTGGCATCGTGATTTTCTGACTAGCTATGATTGTGTTCGCAATGGCGATAAAACTAGCTCCTGCTGTCTGAATTCTTTGCTTTGTGAATTCCACAAACAATAATAAAGAAAACGAATTTGACTTCAATTCATATTCACTTTATGGAAAAAGATTTTCTTTCTTAACACCGAATTCACTTAAAGTGTCCTCTTCAACTCAGAAATTTTCACAAAAAAAAAACTTTGCCAGTGGTTGGCTATAGAAATTCGCAGCAAGCACATTCACGGTATGATTGCGTTTGTTTTCATTTATTGATAAATAATTATGCGGATAATTAAATTCTTTCTTTTATTGGGCAAATCCCACCCGCTGTCACCATTTTTGTGTTGTGATATTAATAAAAACAACACTTCTTTTATAAACTTTAATTTATTTATTTTATAGAAAGAATTTAAACATTGCAAAGAGAACTTGATTTTATAAATTTTTGAGAGTTGAGGAGAACTAATAAATTTAATAAAGAGCTCGAGCGCGTCGCGCGGAAGACTTCGCTCCGTCGCGATTTTGTAACCACTGTCTAACTCGCATGAACACTTTCCCAACCATCGCACTCATATCGCACTTATCTGCTGGTGTCAGCAAAAAGATAAGAATTTTTTGATCGCAAGAAATTAAGTTGAATGTTTAAATGTGTAACGCGATATTCTTTTGGGTACTTGAAATGCAAGAAAGTAAGTTCAACTTGTTTAAAAATATGCAAGGCGATGTTCCCTTAGGTACTTGAAATTGAAAATAAAAATGAAAGAAATGCTGAAATGTGATTAGTTCGAGTATGCGATGAGTGATATGGGACGGCCGTGCCCGTGCGAGTTTGGACATGTTTATGCATGCAAGATTATGCAAGATTTTGTGTTGTACTTTACAACATTCCTCCCCCCTACAAAAGATCTTATGGTAAATAAGATTCATTTACTTTCCTTAAATAGATTAAAAGATTAAAATAGATTTAAAGTAGAATCTACATATGTCTAAAAAGGCTCTTTGGTTGCCTTTTTTTTTTTTTTTTTTTTTTTTTTTTTTTTTTTTAATAAAAATTATTCTAAAATTACTGTTGTATTTATTTAATTTTTCCTTATTTATTATCTATTTATTTGTACATATAAAATTCATTTTTTTTTTTCATTTTAGGTTATAAATATTTTTTTTTGTTTTTTTTTTTTTATTCGTCGTTAGTACCTGGTTGAGTATTGGATCGCATGATATTTACCTTACATTTAATAATTTTCTTCATTACAAAGTAGATACAATTCAATATAATGATAATAATTAAAACACCTACAACTAAATAAAACGATGTACTATGGGGGTTGGAATTTGTTTTTACTTGTTCAAGTTCTAAGTCGAAATTTCTTAGCTTGTTTAGACTTATCCCTATTTCACTCAAATCAAGGCTTTTCGCGTCGAGTTTTTCAGAGATTTTAATAGAATTTGCATTAACGTGAGGTATGGTTATATTAAGTTCGTCATCTGTGAACGTACCATTAAAATGGTATGATGTTTGATTTACGTTATTAGCTCCAACAATGGTTTCTAAAATAATTTGGCTTGTGGATGCTCGACATTTTGGGAAAAGTTCTAATATACCGCTTCGAAAAGCCTTTATTGAGTAAGCTACTTTGCCACAAACTATTCTGATATTGATCTCTTTCGGTAAAACATACAGCCAAGTGTTAGGTTTTTGATAAAGGTGTCCAAATTTCGTGCATTGCTTTAAAAACTTTGATATCGCAGTGAGCAAGGTTTTGATCGTTTAGGAAGCTCCTGATGATGCAATTTTCTGAATTTTGGGTGTGGATTAGAAGATTTTGGGTACAGACAAAATTATTCTCGTCTACTTTGGGACATTTATCAAATTCATTCTGTTTTAGAAATATATAGTGTTTAGACCTTTCGTTAACTCCGAGAAAATCCGCGTTAGTTTTAATGAAGTAGTACAGATCATCTTCACGTTTGGATGGAATAGTGGTTAGTTGATATAAGTCATAAAAATCGGTAACAAGTGGAATTGAAACGTGTAACATCAAATTGTTCGAAACATATAAAGGTTTTACGCGTACTATGTTATCGAATACTGGTAAATTAGAGAAGGTTGGCTTTATGAGAAGTTGAAGGCCGTTTTGTAGTTCGAGATGTACTTCTTTGAGCGCGTTTAGAAAATAATGTAGAGCTTGCTAGGTGTTTGTCTAAGACGCCCGCACTTGCCTCATGAATGATGTCACTTAACTCTGATTGTTTGGACAGAAATGATCCCATAGAGAGGGTCATTAGGTTTGTTATTTCATCGAAAGTATGAAATATTTGATCGTACTGTGTCTTGTTGTGCAAAATCTGAAGCCAAGGAAGAGATAGTTTGCTGTAATGTGTTGAATTTATTATTTAGGACAGTTTGAGTTTTAGACATAGTTTCAACAGTGTTAACTATTATAGAGGTTTTTGCATTTACCAGGTGGTGGAGTTTATTTTGATTATTTTGTAAGTTTTTAAGGTATTAATTTCGTGAGCATCTTCATCGTCCAGCATACCAAACAGGAATTTTGAAAGTCTACCGATACCGTTTATCAAGCCTCTACGTGTTGTCGATGGAGGACGGAAAAGTTGTCGAAATATGTGATTATTTTCAATTATTTCATTTAGAGTAGTGTTAACGACTCTGAGAGTGACCTTACACGATTCCCAGTAAAAATGTTTTCTTATTTCATTGCAAAATGATACCAAGTGTGACGATTCTGTAATATTTTCTCTTCTGCTTCGAATGGTGTGAAGTCGAAATGTACGATGAATTTCCATGACGATGTTGATTTACCTAGTTTCCCAATTTTGTCGAAATAAATCCCACTGGCTTTATTTATCGGTGTATTTACGTGATAATTTTCAGAAGAGCCGATTTCAATGGTACAGATTAACAGCATGCAAACCGCCCTGTGAAATGAAATTAATGCTCTTTATTTCCATCTATATATAGTTTCAGAAGATTATTATGTACAAGTTTCGTCTTAGCTCGATTAAGTTGAATTATGGAATTTTCCGGGGAACGGATTTCGATTATCTCATAAGGTCCTTCGTATATGTTGGACAACTTTTTATTTTTTCTATTCTTAGTTTCGAGTAGTACTCTATCACCAATGGAGAATTCCATTAGCTTTGCATTGCGATCGTAGTATTTTTTCGAAACTTCTTTCGCTTTTAGGAGATTGTCATGTGCCAACTTATATGAATTTTGCAGTCTTGCTTTTAATTCAATGACATAATCGTCATAGTTATAAACTGGATCTACATTTTTACTTAATGAATTCGGAATTTCTGGTTTTATACCGAATAAGACTTCGTATGGACAAAAATTAGTGGCTGTGTGAGGTGTTGTATTATAGCAGAACACTGCATAATCCAACCACGTGTCCCAATTTTCAGGATCTTTAGTGGCGTAATTTCGAAGATATTCCCCTAAAGTCCTGTGACATCTCTCTAGGGAGCCATTCGATTGAGGGTGATACGCCGTAGTTTGTATTTTCTTGATTCTTAATAGCTTACAAGTTCTTTTCATAACTTCGCTGAGAAAATTTGTGCCCTGATCAGTCAAAAGATATCGTGGTGTACCGAAGGTACATATAATTTTCCGGACCAAGTTTTCAGCTACTGTTACAGCCTCTTGGTTTGAAATTGGTACAGCTTGTATGAATTTTGTTAGACTATCCTGAAAAGTCAGGATGTATTTATTACCGGATTGTGAGACCGATAGAGGTCCTACTATATCTAGAGCGACTTGCTCGAAGGGTTTTGATGGTGTGTTAGTAATTTTCATTGGTATCTTTATTTTCCGGTAAATTTTGTTCTTTTGACAAACTTCACAGGAGGAGATGTAGCGCTTGATGTCTTTGAACATATTATTCCAAATATAATCTCGTTTTATACGTTTGAAGGTTCTCGATATACCCTGATGTCCTCCAGTAGGACTTTGGTGGTAGTCTTTGAGTACTTGTAGGATATCTGCGTTATCGCTAAGAGTTTTAGGGTTGAATTTTTGAGATGAGTTTACGACTAAGTCTTCGACAAAAGTATCAGAAGTAGTAGAATTTGTATTAGAATTATTGAAATCATTATCGCTTGGAAGTTGTTTTGAATTACCGTCTCCTGGTAACTGTGTAATTTTGTGATGGATATTACAGGAATTCGGAGTTATGCTAAGTTCTTGTTGACTCGGATTAGTGTCAGAACCAAGGCTTAAATTTTTTCTCTCGAATTTAGGATTTGAATTTGGTGCATGATAATTTTGAGCTCGATTTGGACTTGAACTAGATTTTGACATATTTCGGCTAGAGACACGATTCAAATGTTTATCTCCTTTAATTTCATTTTGATTTAAACTAGGAGTAGCATTAATTCTAGTTGTAAGATCTGCATTCAGACTATTATTGGGATTTGGCGTTTCATTCAACTTTGAGTCTTTTGCTGCCTGAGATCGAGTGATGACGTTAATGTCGTGTATATTCAGTCTGGATAATGCATCTGCATTAGTGTTTAGATGCCCAGATTTATGAATCACATCAAAATCGTATTCCTCAAGCTTAATTCTCCACCTCATTATACGCGAAGATGGATCCTTTAGGTTAAAGATCCATACAAGAGGCTTGTGATCAGTTACTACGGTGAATGGTCTACCATACAAGTATGGCCGAAACTGCTGAGTAGCCCACACAACCGCCAAGGCTTCTTTCTCAATTGTAGAATAATTCCTTTCGGCTTTGTTGAGCACTCTGCTGGCAAAAGCAATAGGCAGGTCAGCCCGATTAGAATCATTACGTTGAGAGAGAACTGCACCTTTTCGAAATTAGGATACTGGAGAATTGGCGGCTGACACACTGACTCTTTCAAAAGGTTAAATGCTTCATCACAATAAGCATCCCAAATGAAAGAAACATTCTTCTTTAGAAGTTTATATAGGGGATCCGCTATTTTTGAGAATTTCGGTATAAACTTTCGGTAATAACCTACTAGTCCTAAGAACGATTTTAGTTGCTTGTCATTGATGGGTTGGGATATAGATTCTATTGCTGAAATTTTCTTTGGGTCTGGCTTTATACCTTGATCAGTAATAACATGACCAAGATATGTTACCTCCTTATGTAAAAATCTGCATTTGTTTGGCTGTAGTTTCAGGTTATGGGTTTTTAAACATCTGAATACGTCGATTAATTTTTGATTGTGATCTTGAAGGTCTCGCCCATAAATGACCACATCATCGAGATATACAAAGCAACGAATTCCTTGGAGGCCTGTAAGTACCTTATTCATCAACCGTTGGAATATAGGGGGAGCATTTCGCAACCCAAAAGGCATTCGGTTGAATTCAAAATGACTATAAGGTGTACTAAAGGCTGTTTTAGGTTTATCCGCCTCGGCTACCTGAATTTGGTGAAAGCCGTTTGCCAAATCCAATGTGGAAAAATATTTTGAAGAGCCTAGTTGATTAAGAATGTCTTCTATATTGGGTAATGGGTAGGCGTCTGCCATAGTGACCTCGTTTAATTTTCGGAAGTCTACCACAACACGCCATTTTTTGTTACCTTCAGAGTCTGGTTTCTTGGGAACTACCAAGAGTGGGGAGTTCCATGGGCTAACACTGGGACGCACTATACCATCCTGCAGCATTTCAGAAACTTGTTTTTTTATTT
Source organism: Dioctria rufipes (assembly GCA_963924295.1). Taxonomy (NCBI): domain Eukaryota; kingdom Metazoa; phylum Arthropoda; class Insecta; order Diptera; family Asilidae; genus Dioctria; species Dioctria rufipes. The sequence goes on from OZ002743.1 coordinate 165,279,556, forward strand.
CACTTTTGTGTATTTCTGGCAATCGATAAGGCCTTTTATTAATCGCCGGGTGATTTAGCGGCGTACAGATTGAATGTGTGATAGAAGGGGTAAAGCTGAGTTTGTCACCATCTAGGTGAAAAATAGAATTATACTCTCTACAGTATCGATTAATGACTCTCTTTCTTCTAAATTGAGATGATTTAAGTCTAATAACGAAATAAGTTCGTCAAGACGCTTCTGAATTCTATCCTCGTTGTTAATGTTTTGAAAATTATAAATTTCAAAATTATGTAGCTTCTCATGGCTGAGTGGTAGATCATTATTGATCTCTACTTCTTGTTCTGAAGAATTCAAAATAGATAGATGGATGTATCCATCTCGCGGCTTAATCAAGCAACCAGAGGTAAAAACTTGTGGGTAGATCTCGGTGGGGAAACGAAGTATTTCGTCAACCTCAGCTATTGGACCTATCTTGATAAATTTCTCAGTTCTGGGAGGTATTTTAATCGTCTTAAATGGACAATGAAAGGGTAGTTTGAACTCGGTATCTCTGATGTATAAAATCAGCTGTTTTGTTTTATAATTAAGAGTTGAAAGAGTTTTTGAGAAAAAATCTTCGCCCAGAATACCATCAGTAGATATAGGAAAGTCATTTGGCACGACATGAAAGTTGTGGATGAGTTGTAAATTTTCGGAAATGAAGATAATGAGTTCACACACACCATAAGTACGAAAGGTTTCGGATGAGACTCCTTTGATTTCAACAGCTAAACTAGTATCGACTTCGATTTCGCCTTTTATTCGGTTACACTTAATTAAACTTATAGAAGCACCAGTATCGAGAAGTAAAGTATTTTGAGGATATTTTGATTCGTAGATTTGGAGGATAACTTCGCTTTGAAATGTTTTGTCAGAATGAAGATTTAGAACGATTGCAGTAGATCTTGATTTATGAGTTGGAATGGATGAAATCGCTTGAGTATTTTTATTTAATTGACACTTTGAGGTAGATTTTGTACCCGAACCATCGTGCCACTGGTGGGTGCCGACATGTTTCCCGATCGATTACGTTGAATATTTCTATTCTGATCTGTGTTAGAGATTTGTTCTCGTTGATTGTAAGAACCGGTGGAGCTATTTGAATTATTAACTTTACTATTATTGTACTGTCTCTTGCGGCATTCTTCAATAGTATGCCCTTGTTTTTTACAGTATCTACATGTACTCGTATTTCTGAAGGTGTTAACGCGATTTGGAGCTTGAAATGTAGGAAAATTACTGGGGTTAGCATTACGATTGTTGTTATATTGTCTTTTCCTACATTCATTAATTGTATGTCCAGGAATTTTACAATATGAACACTTTACACTTTCAGTCGGTTTACTATCAGTTTCTGCTATTTGTTCTTCCTCGATAGCATAGTCTAATGCCTCAGTTAGGGAATCATGCTTCGTGGACTTAACTATGAGTTTTAAAGGATGTCTAAGACCTCTTTTGAAATTATTTATAGCAGTCACTTCATTCATATTTTTTATTGCCGTTTGACCTTCTTTTGTTTTCTCACTTTGCGTACTAGCCATGTTCAATTCTTCTAACAATGTTTCTATTTTTTGTGCATATGATTTAACTGTTTCCCTAGCACCTTGCTTAATTGAAAATAGTTCTGCCAGTATTGCTTGTGTGGACCTGTATTTTAAGAAATTTTTCTTTAAGTCTTTTTCCAATGTATCCCAAGAGTCATAATCTTGGAAACGAAGTAGGGAATTATAAGCTTTTCCGACTAATTTAGACTTAATTATATCCAAAAATTCTTTTTTGTCATTAGTCGTTGTAGCTTTGGAAGATTGAATTTTGGAGATTTGAAGAAATCTAGTTAATGTCTTCGAATCGCCATCAAACTCAGGTATGAGCTTGATTGCATTTGCGACATTGAATGTGTCCGTCATAATTTCTTGGACCTGTTTGGGAATGAATATTTTCTTAAGGGTGTTTTTATCTTTCTTTTTATGGAGTTCACTTTCTAAACTTTCTTTTTCACTTTCTTCACTTTCTTGGCTTTCTATATTTTCTTTTGTAGGAGACTGAAAATTTTCGCTTTCGTCGTCGTCAGAACCAGAATTAGGACAATTACCACGAGTTACTTTCTTTCCACTTCTAAGTGATAAATTGACGTTAAAGGTTGACATATAAGGAGATGTACAGACAGATCGAGGACTATGAAAATAAACAACCCGAAAATAATTTGGCTAATTTGCAACAAGATAAATCAAGTACGAAAGAAAGATAAACTTTTCACGAAAGTTACCGATAGCAGAATAGTTTGCGTTCACAAAATTTCAAAAGATTTGACACAGTTCATATTAATTTAATACACAGATACAAGATTCCGTATTCATTTGCTTTAAAATTGAGTTTTAGAAAACTAAGTATCACTTATTTGGAATAATTAATTCTCTCCATTTGGATTCTACCAACAATTATTGTTATATAAAATTTAATATTTATTCTTCATTCGTATCTTGCAAAAATATATTATATAATTTTTTTTTTTTCAAAAGGACTTTTACATTGAGTTGTACTTACAACATTAATTTGTGAAAAACTTTCTTCCGGTAAATTTTTTGAAGCTTCCCTTTATTTTGCATCATGTTAATTTTAAGAATTCCAGTTCCGTAGGTAGTCGGTTTGTTTTCTTTTTACTTCTTCTTTGATGGATATGCCTCGATCCACATGTGTATTTAAGTATGTGTATGTCACATATGATCCCTATTTTATGCGACACATATCAATCATCTTGAGGCGGCCTTAGCGTAGTTTCCCAGAATTGCGGTCCGACATCTACCGTGGAGCACCTTAATTTGATTTCAATGAAGACACTTTATATTGGACGAAATAGGTCCAAGATCTGTTTTTGTTATTGATATTTGTTGAACTCCTTGAACATTTTAGTCCATGCTTCTGGCATCGTGATTTTCTGACTAGCTATGATTGTGTTCGCAATGGCGATAAAACTAGCTCCTGCTGTCTGAATTCTTTGCTTTGTGAATTCCACAAACAATAATAAAGAAAACGAATTTGACTTCAATTCATATTCACTTTATGGAAAAAGATTTTCTTTCTTAACACCGAATTCACTTAAAGTGTCCTCTTCAACTCAGAAATTTTCACAAAAAAAAACTTTGCCAGTGGTTGGCTATAGAAATTCGCAGCAAGCACATTCACGGTATGATTGCGTTTGTTTTCATTTATTGATAAATAATTATGCGGATAATTAAATTCTTTCTTTTATTGGGCAAATCCCACCGCTGTCACCATTTTTGTGTTGTGATATTAATAAAAACAACACTTCTTTTATAAACTTTAATTTATTTATTTTATAGAAAGAATTTAAACATTGCAAAGAGAACTTGATTTTATAAATTTTTGAGAGTTGAGGAGAACTAATAAATTTAATAAAGAGCTCGAGCGCGTCGCGCGGAAGACTTCGCTCCGTCGCGATTTTGTAACCACTGTCTAACTCGCATGAACACTTTCCCAACCATCGCACTCATATCGCACTTATCTGCTGGTGTCAGCAAAAAGATAAGAATTTTTTGATCGCAAGAAATTAAGTTGAATGTTTAAATGTGTAACGCGATATTCTTTTGGGTACTTGAAATGCAAGAAAGTAAGTTCAACTTGTTTAAAAATATGCAAGGCGATGTTCCCTTAGGTACTTGAAATTGAAAATAAAAATGAAAGAAATGCTGAAATGTGATTAGTTCGAGTATGCGATGAGTGATATGGGACGGCCGTGCCCGTGCGAGTTTGGACATGTTTATGCATGCAAGATTATGCAAGATTTTGTGTTGTACTTTACAACATGATATTGAATATAAAGTGATTCTAACTTTCGCAGGTTTTACAGGGAAATTAAACATCCAACTTCGAGGTACAGGATTTAGAGTTCCGGGATATTGGGTTCAGGTATTCAAACTTGTGGGACGATGGGTTCCAAGTATCTAATTTCCGAAATTTTAGCATTCCCACTCCAACCATTTTCCACATAATTTGAATTATATATCCTGGATAGTTTTTCCGGGATTATGATTTTCAGTATTTTGAAAACCACGATTTTTTACCCAACCTGTATGATAACAACGAAAAGGCGATGTATTTTCAATTCCAAATGCCTAAGTTTCGCAGAATGAGTATGACCTCAAATATTCCATTGGATCGATTTTCAATTGTGTAGAACACTTTCGCCCTCTTAAATGTCTATCGCCAGTGTTTGATAGGCGAATAGGGAAGCCTAGAAATTATATTTATCATAATTGAAGATTCAAATTATCTGAGTAGACCGTCGACCATGTCAATAGTGATTAATCGCGTAGATGTCTTCTTTATAAAGACCTCCCTTTAATTCCACCTAGAGATGTTGATGTCTTTTTCTGCTATAATATTAATAAATTCGAATTACAATTTGAATTCAGAATTATTAATGGAATCCCGAAAAGTTCTATTCTTGGTCAATTACTTTTTTTATTTTATTATTTAATCCCGTTGCTATATGCAACTGTAACTTTAATCTTTTTACAGATGATGTTCAACTAAAAAACATAATTCTGTAGATCTAGAATTTGTTGAATACGCTATCGTTTTAATAATAATCTAATAAGCGTCTTTTAATGGACTCTCGACTGCAGCCATCACAATAATTTTGCAGAGAGAGCGGTAACCATTTCAACTCCATGTATACTGTCCTTAACCATTTCTCATGACATGTATTGATATAAATGCGCATATTTTCATGATAATCAAATTTATTTAAAAACCGATTAAAATCAAAAATTTCCGGTAATTAACTTTAAAGTCATTTTATAACTAGAAGTTAATATCCTAGTCTTCTATAACGTTCTTAGTACAATTCCCAGGACAGTGAAGTAAAAACCAAATTTAAGTTAAAAGAACATAAGCCGAAAACTTCAAGTTTTTCTTTGAAGCAAATATTCATTGAAGCGCTGTCGTTTCCTGAATCCACACACTATAAATGCACTAGAGAAAAACTAACAGGAACACATAGAAGCAACAATAAGGCCACTTCGAACTGTATAGTGTTACTTTCAAGAACTTTAACATGTATGCATTAACATGACACAGACACTGAAAATGCATATCCCAGGACAGGAAGAATATCGTTGAAAATTTGTGAGAGGATGTCATAGGCTGTTGTGTATCTCGGAGCATATAGTAGCTTGGAACACAATAAAAATAAAGGGATTCGAAAACTTTAGGGATAAATAGGAATTGTTTCTGACGGCAGAAATATAGTCCTTCAAGGTGAGCATGCACTAGCCTATGTACTAGTATAGTTTGGATGGAAATAGAGGATCCGACATTAGTAGCCACGAATATGAGCAACATGATGCCGTGGAACAGTAGATATTAATCGACATAACTGCTTGGCCTGCACTTGCTCACATCCACCACCGCCCTGCTTCTTTTAACTAACGCTTATTCTTATGTTACATTAGATATTGCATAATCAAATTGTTTTATTCATATATGTACTTATGTTTCTTTCTTCTCGTATATACATATATAAACTTTTGCCTTCTTAACAAAATCTGCAATCATGTTATCTCATACCGATGAAGGTAAATGAGTTCATATTCTTCTTGCAGCTTTTACATGTTCTGAGATGAAACATATTCCTTCAAAAAAGAACTTGTGTATGTAGCTGTGTAAGGCAAATTTGTATTCTTTACTGCAAGGAACTCAAATAAAGTAGAAACATTTTCGCTCCAAATTCTTTACTGCATATGCCTTGCTTATTTGCTTGCTATTGTAAACTGCATGCATCGCCGTCAATTTCCACTTTTCGCCTAAATAAGCTTCTCAGACAATCCACGCGTATAAATCGGGAAGAAGGCATTCAAGAACGTTAGCCGTAAACGAGATTTTCCGTGCAATTAGAAGTAAACATGCGGCGCGGAAACATTTTCTACATGGAAATATCTATGCATGGAGATAGTTATCATGTAATAGGTTTGCCCCTAAAACGCTAATCTTTAAGTTTTAAAAAGGATTTTCGTGTGCTATTTACATATTCGATTTATATATGTAGATATAGCGGTACCTACGTAGGTTATGTAAAGTTCCTGGAGCCGATCAGGCAATAATAAGCGGAAGGAAGAGGAAAGGACATCTAGCTAAAAACTCCTGCTTCACTACGGGGAAGTCTTTAAGATTATTACAGTAAATTGCTTTTTTGTATAGTAAGAAATCGTTTTGAACTTGTAAGATTTTTATAATGGAAACAAAAATTGCAAACATTGTAAATTTGGTTAAAAATTTTTATGTAAACTACATTTTTCATTCGCCCCTCTGGTTACAGACTCACAAGGCTGTTGGGAAAGTTTACACTTAAAGAACAAACACCGTTCAACACTGTCCATAGCACTATTGGTGTTCCAACTTTCAGACAAAAGATTTTAAGGTAGAATCCCTGGTAGATTTAAAGCAAGTACGAATTCCGCATCACATTATAGCGTGGACTACGTACACTATATCCACTATCGAGTTCACTGATATCTAACCAAGTCAGTAGGAAATCTGTTCAGTAACGAATTATTAATGTTTGCTGCTCTTTCGTCCAAAAGCGTGCGATGATAGGTCTCTCCTAAAACTAATTCAAATCTTTACTGGACAAAAAGCTCAAATCAAGATTTATGACACTTAAAATCTTCAAATCTCTAACAACTTCACAGATATTCTTCGGAATATGGGCTTTGTTATCTTCTTCATTTAGCCTGTTATCAACAGTTTCTTGAAGTCGTAGGTCGAAAACCCTATTGCCTTCAAATCGCTTTTGAAGCGGACCATCAAGTTGTCGCACAACTTCAAGCCATAGGTAGGGTGACTTGAAGCAGGTTTTAACCTCATCAGTATGTGTGCCGTGAAGCAGTGTCTGTCAGCCTGCACTTGCTTACTAGAGTCATTTCCCTCATTAGATGTTTGGGATGAATGTCCTATAGATTTTTGTCCAAAGCTTCTATCTCTCCCTTTATATGAGTCATATTATACCCATCGGGCATCTGGGCACTATTACTCTGTTTTGAAATACTAAACAGAGGAGTTTCAGAGTAATTCAAGTTGAGTGACAATTTGAACTACCAAAATCATAGGTTTAGCTGTTTCGCGTATGGGATGTTGAAAGATATGTGTAAAATTATTTTGGGTTTAGGCCACTTCTGCGTCTCGTACAATCTGAATTTTTGAAAGCCCTTTCTTAGTTAATATTGAACAAATAAGACATACCCCCATCTGAAATTTCAGTGATCTATTCCTGGTTACCCTAGAAATAAACTGATAAATGGGCTTAGGCCTTAGGCCCCGTAGGAGTCGAACTTTTAAAAAATCTTTTTGGGTATAGTCTAATATAACTACGCCCTATTTGAGTTATTGAAATAATATCTTCATTTTAATGAACAGTTGTCCTCTAACATATTCTTCAAAGATAATGTAACACAATGCCATAACATTCTATAGAATTTTACAAGAAAAGCCAGCTTGGCTTTTATGGAATAACAAAAGTCATAATAAAAGTTTTTACAGCCTTTCTAAGGGGTAGCAGTTCTCCTTCAGATTACGTGCCCCAGCTTACCATATATCATCGGAAATAATTAGGAAGTAATTCCACACCACAATAATTTGGATGAGGGTGGACCTATTAACTTTGTTTAAAGCAACCTGTTGTAGATTTGTAAATTTTTGTTTTAGACTGGTGTTCAAAAGAACTACTGTGTAGCGGAAATCGAAGGGGTTTATTAGCTTCTGCAGTAGTTTACTAGAGCAAACGCTATAAAAAGTCTTGGAGAAATCGCTAAATGCACAAAATACCAATAGTTCAAACTTCAAACTTAGTTTGGGCTGTAGGGATGTACGAGATTTACTATCAAAGGATAAAAAGTAAAGCATAAATGGGTATCAGGGATACGAGTGGAATGAAGATGTAGACTATTGACTTCTTAGCTAGCTAGTAAAGCAGCGAAATCTGCATTTATCGGACTCGAGCCACTCTGCGGTCTCAGAAATTCTCAAAACTAAAAGGGCTCAGCACGTAGAATGGCAGAGCCTTCCCAGACTACACACGAAGATGTTCGAAAGCTTGTCATACAAAGTTTTTTGAAAAATCATAAACTGCGGTTAGCACCAGATAGGGCTATTCACTATTGACTACCCTGACTTCCTTCTTTACATGCAGATACAAAGGATAAGGAAGCACGCAAGCCATTATAATTTTTATTAACTAGCTCGAACTGTCTTTTCTTAAGCACTTGCGACCCTAGCTCTTATAATAGATATTATCTATGACCACAGGATCATTTTTGGTTAAAGAAGGTAATAGTAAAAGCCTGCGGCATGTCCATGTTACCGCTGTGACCTTCTACAGGACTCTTTTTAGAAGAGAGAGTGCCAAGCTAGTCAGCTATCTATTATCTAGGCTGAAGCCTAGAAGTTTAACCTCCTTTGAGAATTCCACTATTGCTACGCATTTTTTCGCGAATGGAGCGATTACAAGTTTTTCAGGAGTTGCATTTGTGTACTATATTAAGGGTGCTCTGGATTAGATCAGAGATTACCCGATTATGTTTGCGCCTGAGACTTATAACCAAATCATTTGTAAATTCCTGATTATCATAGGAACAGTTGACCAGCTATTGTATGAAATCATTGACAACTAGAGACCATAGCTGAAGGGACAGAACCCGAGGTTGAGCACACCTCTTGGCAGCCACTCCTGTTATCGATGCATAGTACACATACAAATGCCGAATATTATATATATATAACTTCACTATTATCATGATATTTTTGCTATTGTCTTAACTTTGATTTTAATGCTGCCCAATAAAATTGATACAATGCAAATCTCTCGTATTGTTATTTATCTTTATCCTTTTTCTTATGAAATTTTGAATTTTATCATAACGCCATTAGAATCGTACCTCGGTTACGTGTCTCAAAACATTTTCTTCACTTCATACATTATAGGCTTAAGATGAATATAGACTCGCGTATATTGTACGTGTCTGGAAAAACCTTTTTCTTTTGTTTTTATTATGTGAGTTCAACAATATATAGTAATACCTACATGTATGTATTAAATTTCTCATATAGATATATTAAAAATCATAGTCCGAATTAACTGAATGAAAGTGATAATCAATAAAGTAGTCATACTATAAGAGGATACTGTGTATAACGATCTGCTTATGACATAATATTCGAAATCTTATCTACAAAACTTTCTAAAGTGGACCAAACAAAGTTGTTTATCCAGCCTCCATGAATAGATTTGAGAGCATAAGTAAGTTTCCATAACAAGGTCTGGAGTATACTTATGAAAATATCTCAGAACTCCTTCTAACTCTGTTGAGTATCGAGTTCGATGAGTGTCGAGAGTTACTATATATAATGTTAGACGTCTACTTATCCGATTATACATGCATTTTAATTAATTGAGTTTTGAGCATACCTGTTTCATTCGAAAATTTTACGTGATATCAGGTGCGTATCTACATATGTGGAATTACAGTTTAAAATTTTAATATTTCTCTCATCATCCGCTGAGTGTTAATATTTGCTCTACAGATTTTTATGGAAAAGTAGATAATTTCCCAATTAACCCAGTTATATTTGGAGCGTGAAAAACTGATTTTATATCTACATTGAGCTTATACTATTCAGGAAATCATTTTGGAAAAATTCATGCTGTGATTTTGGTTATTTGCTGAACTGAAAACTTTCAGACAAGGTTTGTATGCATGGCGTACGTATATTTATCCCAGATAATTTATATTTCGTTTATTTGAACTAAGAGTAATTCGCACGTGAATTTTTAATATATTTCATCCAATTATATATTTTTGAAATGGATCTGTGTTATAAAAATTATGTATCTAGAAATAATGTTGTGCGGATGAAAGATTTGATTATAGGAGAACTTATTATATATTAATGTAATGACATCAAGCAATGGTGTTGATACCGGGGTTGAATGAAATGAAGTGTTGCAAATTCGTTAAAAACAACAATTAGATAAATTTATGCAGGGCTTCGGAGTCTCAGGACCTCAGCGGGTAGCTTATCTACTGAAAATCGGCTATGATTAATTAAAGCTTTAATTTTGCCCCCACTTCACTTATTGCATTATTATATTTTAAAAGCTGGATAGTTTTTTTTGTATATATAAGGATTAACAATTCATAATTTAGTCTAGTCTAGACACAAATATTATTGAGCGATAATATAAAGAAATCTCAGTCGAAATTTGAATCGAGTTGGCAGTAAAACCTTTGGAGATATTTTCAAGGCTTTATTGTTAGCTTGGTTTAGATTCCAGGATTAAGTAAGGAGAATAAATCGGCTTTAAAACTTTTGGGAGATTTTCAGGGGTTCAATGCTAAGTTAATTTGAGATTTAAATTAGACACGGGAACATGAATCAGCCACTATCATTCGCGGTTGAGTATACCAGGGAATTTAGAGAAGTATATAATTTACTAACCCATTTAAGAGATATACTAATAAACCTTTGATTATATTGAATTGTACTGAACAAAAATTTTTATTGTTATTTCACTCTATGAGTGTTACCTTTTACTATTATTGCAGACTGATAGTAATAAGTAGAGATTAGTTAATTATACTTAAGTTCAGTAGTTAGTTCTTGGGTATTGTCTTTTTTTCTTTCTTATATTTAACTTGAATTTAATTTTACTGAATTTTCTTTTTAGTTGCTTTTCATTTGAAACATTGATCTGTTATTCTATTAATTTAGAATATTTACATTTTGACGATTTGGAGAGTATTGTTAGTTCATAAGAATATTTAATAAACGTTTTAAAGCAGGTAAATTTTTATTGAATTAGTTTACCTATTATTTGCAATTCATATTTCAATTTTCTTATATGCAGCCACAGGAGGTAATAAAGTACTTTATTGTTATATCATTATAATGGCATAATTCACAAATTAGACCGTTGGTATATTGGTACTTTAGGTCAGTATATACATATGTTGTGATGCAGGTTTTGTTAGTTTTGCTAATATCAAGATTCTTATGAATCCTGAAAATGGTGTCTTAGAACGTTCTTACTTTGATCTAGTTAGCACTAAGAATATTAGGAATACTATACCGACTTACTTGGAGTGGTTGAATGCTTTCGAAACATCTAAAATACTTAATTCTCAGTGTCCAATTTATGAGTAAGATAAATTTTATTTGAGGACGCAAGCATCATTCATAGTTTTTTCATTATAATATATTCTATCGCTAGCGGGCGTATTTGATCATGATTAAATTATAATTTTTTACAATTTTAACGTACTTTCGAAACATCAACCGAACACAATCGCCGACTATAACTACAATCTCTACTAAGACTATTTTCAGATTTGAACTAGGTACAAGTTATGATTAGTGTTTATGACCAACTAGAATTCCTAAATAATGTTTTGATCCACTTACATGTGAAAACGTTCCTAGCAGTCGCAAGAGATCAACTAATCAGAGTAGCGAGTAGTTTAATAGATACCACCAAGGTCTAATATCAGCTTGATCACTTCAATCAGCTCGTAATATTGTATACGAAAGCTGATGGTGATATAAAACAGTTAGTTCCAAAGACAAATACAGAATGTTTAGAGACTGTACTACTAATGCAATTCGGTATGTAAAAAACGAACTTTTTTAAGGTATCTCAGCACTGGGTTGCGACCTATGAAATCTCAAAAAGACGGGAGTTATTTTTGCTGTTAATTCCGGATTAACATTGGATCCTGATGTGCTAAATCTCGACTTTTCGTCTAATAGGTCTAATCCTACTAATGGCACTGATTTTCCGAATTCAATATAATCTACATGTATCTTATCTCCTCTCCATTTCATCAGATTTACTACGGATAAAGTTTATGTGGCTTTGTGTAGTATTTAGTCTAATTCTTTAGGAATGGATGGGATCTCTTCAAGGTTTTGCAACTTATTTGATTGTGGCGGTTGGATTGGGTTGAGATAAGGTTGAGGTCCGGGCGGATCCCTGGAAATGAGACCACAATAAAGGCGCATTGTTCACCCTCCATATTTATGAGTAATTGCTCATAAAGCCCAACTGGATGCTCTAACAAAATTCATAATCGGCTCCAACCCTTTTTACCGTTCCAAGAGTTGTAATCCAAATAATCTGTAACGTTTTCCTGAGAAATCCGAACATTTATAAATAAAATGAGGTATCGTTTCGGACTCCTCTCTCCATGCTCAGCATACCGGATCATCATCAAGCCCCATCTTGTGTAGATGACCCCTGAGAAGAAAGTGTCCAGTGCGAATTGCCACTACAGTTCCCAGGGTTGGCCTGTGCCAACAGCTTTGTCGGTTTCGTTGCTTTGTTTTTTTGTTCCACCTGAAGGGTCATCTTACCGAGGGCAACTGCGTTGGCAGTCGGCCCAAACCAAGATATTACAGCCTAGGTGTATTGGAGTAATCCCAATTATAAAGGGGGAAGCCTCTTAGGCCACACAAGGACGATCAAATTCATCCGTCTTTTCATTCCACGAATATCGCTATGACCTGGCATCCAAGGCAATAGTATCCCGTTGTTCTACAAGAATGAGTTCAAACTGGTTTTATCCTCCAATACAGGTTTGGAGGTTGTTAAGGGATTTGACTAACCCTTGGCAGCTAGGTTCCTGGTTGTGCGGGCAGATAAAGATATCCTTCTTCGTAGTGTTTGCGTTAAGGAGATAACTTCCCGCTTCATGGATGGCCTTGACTTCCGCCTGGAAAACCGTGACATAGTTTTCAAGGTGTATGCCAATTTCCATATAAGACTCCTCGCAAAAAAAAACCTGCTACGATGTTTTCTTCCGATTTGGAGTCATCTGTGTATATGAGAGGGTTCTCAATGATTGAAGCACGGAATGTGATTTTTGTTCTGCTTTGTCTGGAATTTTCGCTTTTTCGCATAGTCTCGAGGAGGTAGTCGCTGCTCTGATTATGTCAAGTACGATAGACTGCACGAATTCAAAGATGGATTCTTGTAGAACTTATGTACTAGAGGCAATCCACCTCTGATTGAGATGCAGGCGCATCACAGCGATTAACGGCCCCTTCTTGTTGTACATATGCACGAAGTGTATGTTGATGATGAACTCAAGAGCTCTAGAGCTGGTTGATTTGAGAGCACTACTTACACTAAAGAAGCAAAATCTTTGAATCTTTTCCAATATTTTACGATGATTGGCGAACTCCATGGTCTTGGATCACACCACAGAACGCTAGGTTAGCATGGGTCAGATGACGCTTTTTCTCTAAGGTGCAGTCTCGAGTTAATTTTTTTATCTAATGTGATACCTAGATATTCTATCCTCTCCTTCAATTCTAGATAGCTGGTTCAACCTGCGAATGTTCCCTTTTCTCAGTAAAGAGGCATAGATCGGTTTTTAATAGATTGATGCAAAGTCCAAGATCAGTTCGAATTTGTCAGTTGCTCACATATTTAATACCTGTTTCACCATCTCAACATCCTCGCAAATCTGGAAGTTTTCCAAAGTAATACCCGCCTTTACCGTTCCTATCTAGAACTTTTAAAAAATTAATTTTCTTGTATATTTCTAATTATCGACGAGTCAATAGTCTCCTTCATTACTTCCAATATGGTTTTCGTCCCAAACATAAGCGCACCACTGCCTTATTGAACGTAGTCAATGTAATTATAGAAACATCAGATTTGCGTTAATGAATGCTACTGGTGCTCGTTGACTTTCTAAATCTTTCGTTTAAAAAACTCATTACTAAATTTAATCTTTCCATAAGTTCAACGAAGTTTATTTTTAGTTATCTAACAAAATCGGTAATTACACTACCTTCATTAGAATTAATTCTGGTGTTTCGAAAGGCTCTGTTTTTGTCCCGTTGCTTTTTGCATGATTTGATTAATGATTTGTTCGACTCCATTGCACACAGTGAAATGCACCTCTCAACTTCAACTTCAACTTTTCCTATCGCGACCCTTCGAACTTATCGAAGATGTAATTAGCTGGATCTGGTCTTTACCTTAATTAAATATATCGGTGGATGACAAGGGCTTAATGTTGAATCCTGTCAAAAAGTGATGTTTTGTTGTACATCCCAAAAGTTATGATCATGTGTCAGATTATGTTAATATTTTCTAGTCTGTCATGTTTAACATTCTTGAATTTCCACTCGGTAATCATCTTACCTTACCTCCCAGTATTTAGTAGCACCACAGTAACATAAATATCTGGGCCAAATATATTGAGGTGGAATTAAGGTGCATTAGTTAAGTGGTTGATTTTGTTATTTTTTATTCTTTTTGATTTAGTTTTTAGCAGTAAGTCTATGTGGTTATTTCTGCTATTTTATTTATTTTTCTCTGTTTCATTCCCCCGTTTTTTTTACATGCATGTGTATTACTTGTACAAATAAAAATATTGTATCCTATTTGTAGAATGTAATATTGGAATGAATAAACTGACATTCAAGTAGAAAATTTAAAAGCCAACACCTGGAAATACCATAAATTAGATTAAAGAGACAGCTTCAACTAACACAAAAATTTTATTTTCTCATCTCCACTAAAATGCTCCATTTAGCTCTTAACAAATTTTCCCATAATAAAATTGCAAACAACTGAATTGATACAAAGTGAAATTCTTTTAATCATGTTAGTTGTAGCAGCGGACTCAGAATGAACATAAACTATACTTCATATCCTAAGTAAGTGCTCTACTTTAAATTTTATCATGTGAAACGTCAGAAGAACTAAAACCAACACTTGTAGGATACCAGTTATAATTTTTAATTAAGCGTGCATTAGGGCTCTACAGAATCCAAGGATATGCCAGACAGAGAATGGCAATGAGAAATTAAAAGGGGAACAATAAAGGTGTGCTTCGGTGAGAAAGGGGGAAATTTTGAGCAAAATATTAGAGATCGTCTATGTATTTAGAGTGTCCTTTATCGTTTTTCCTTCCCTAACTAACCCCCTCCACTTCTTCCACATTTACAGTGCCAACATTCGTCAGGAACAGATATATAACAACGTCAGTATATGTATTCAAATGCTTTTAAAAAAGGAAGTGCCGGTTTTATAGTAAGTGGTGAACTCAGACTAATTTTGTACAACACCAATTAGTACTACTGCGAGCGGTACTTTTTAATGCTACTATTCAAGATTTCAGAGTATAAATATTTGGGATTCCTAATAAGATTGAAAAAAAAAATCGTAGTGAGCTCATGTTTAGCCTGTAGAGTTTAAGAAGTTTACTATCTCTTTTGTGTTTTTCCCGAGATTAGTTTAAGATTACCGAAATTGTAATATTTGGTATTAACGAGTGCTGAGTACTTATGTAGAAAATGAATACTGGTCTTCATTTCATTATTTTCTTTATGCTTCCCGATTAACTAAACCAATCATTCATATTGCTCGCAAAAAAATCAGACCATATCATTGTCAGCTTTGTACAGTATTGTTCTGGTTTTTTTTATGGGACAGCTAGAATTAAAAGAGATTTTTAAGCTAGTCCACATGAACTGAAAATGCTTAGAAACGTCTTTCTTCGCCACAAGGGGTGATTCGAAAGTCATATCACTACAGAAGGATTTAGAGCCACATCCTATTTAACTAATTCGTCAGCCAATTTCTGTGTCTTTATATTCTTTTGTCCTGAAACTCAATGTGTCGACTTCCCAATACTGCAAGCTTAGTCCACTGAAGTAGAGGATATATAGTAGAGGTCAAAAGTAAGTTAACAGAGAGGATCGTCAAAGAGAAACATAATTAACTTTTCCAAAAAAATTTCTTATTTACTGTAATGAATTTTATATAAATTATGAAAGTATATATTTCGTTTTACAGGTAAGCTTCTTTCTAAAGTAAACAGTATGTAATGATTTCGAGAAGAGTTAAATCAAGTATTACTATTTACAGTGGTCAAAAGTATGTTAACAGGAACATTAATACCTACAATTTCCACTATATTCCGAGACATTTTAGCAATTCTATCCGATAATGAAAGCACATATTTTCTACACTGTTCTGGTGAGAATGTGAACCAACATTCCTCAATGTATGAATTTAATTCTTGCAGAGTTCGATATTATTGAGAAACGCATGTATCATGTACAATTCATCCCTGGAAATATTAGAACATGCTTAAAACTTTCAAATTATAAGATCTTCCAAGAACTATTTCCAAGAATTTGTGAATGCGACGGTTTAGTGTATTGATATCTACATATGTGTGTTGTTAACTTACTTTTGACCTCCACTGTAGTTTAGTTGTCGAATCAAGCGCTATAATGGTAATATGACCGTCAAAGAGGATGGTTCCTTCGTTACATCTTGTCGAAGCATCAGAAAAGCTCCTACATCATACATACGCATTGAAGCCGTATGTTTTCCCAACTCAAATATTGTCAGTGGAAGTTAAAGTTACCACCTCGTTAGCAAGTTGAGAACATTTCTATGCCCATAGTATCGTTCAGTGAAACTTATTGTCCTAAATAATTCCAGACATAGGATATATAGGTTGTGGTACAAATTATGTAAGATTATATGTAAACTGTCTATCAGCGTCAACCCGCATGCCCCTTAAGCCATCCCAGCGGGAAATGGAAGTATACAAAATGGAATTAAGCAACAGTTCTTTGTATGTTAGGAGTACTTCACCCCCGTATCCCTATCCGTATCTTTTTAAACATTGCATGTCGTTAGAAAGAAGCAATTTTTGTTTGTTTGTTTTTCTCATGCTTCTTTGGAATATTACTGGCAGATTTTCTACTTTCAAAAATCTTTCGAAGGCAGTTGCATAGAAACATCTGCGATTTGTAGTCGTCCAGTACATAAAAAGCTTCATATAAATTTCCAAAGGTAATTATTGCGAGGCTCTGCTATTTTGCTTCCTATGGAAGATGCTTCTTCTTTGCCGGAGGTTTATTCAACTTGGTGATTTTATTTATTTTTAACTCCATGTCGACTTGCAGTCTGCGAACGTCCTGTTTCAGCAATCAAAAGAAACAGGCTTCTTAGTGACTACATTTTCTCAGAGCTATGAGAGCTACAAGGTACTGAGCTTAGATGCAATCTGAAATTCCTTAGGGAATAAGGGTGGATCTAGGAATCCGTTTGTGGCCTAAGTGAAACAGACTAAGCCTTATCTTCGCGAGAAATGAACGTGCCATTGCTATATAAATACAAATATATAATCTCCTGTACTAATTTCATTCGAAAATTTCCCTTGATGGCATAAACTGGTATACGTTTGGATTTTTTTAACCCGTTCTTCAATATATAGCTTTCAACTCAGTTTTGGGTCGAATATAATGTCCAAGTTTAGTATACTGATTACTGATATCAACCAATGACCTCTGCCTAATAATTTAATTGCATACTATCACCCATTTCATCTTAATGCCATCATCATTATCATTATCATCATCATCGTCATCATAATCATCACCTTCATTTTCATATCTATAGAGACCGATTAGGTTAGCTTCCTCTATGTATGTTTAAGTACATTCCCCGTATCTCATTCCACTAAATAATTTCTCCCAAGCTTTTCGTTTTCGGCACATCCTTGCCAATCAGTAAAAGTTATCTAGCCACCTCAATCTGAAACTCTTGGTAGTTATTTCTTAAACAATTAGACTTAGTGCGCCCTCACAGAAATAATAATTTCGTGGGGATTTGAGAAACACTTTACTTTTGATATGCATAAATAGAATAAAATCTCTTTTACGAACATTGGCTTAACCAAAACTGGATGAACTTTGCACGTACATGTAGAGGTACCCAGCGATATTATTTACTTTAATGAACGACAACAAAATGATAACTGTTCAAGTTTTCTTCTCTTAGTTCAAGGTTCCAATTCCATAAGTTTTCTTTTCCTGAACAGGATTCAGAGCGCAGCAGTTGTTCCATTTTTATTCCAATTCCAACGTTTCTGTCGATAGAAGATGGTGGTTATACACAGAAAATTCTCATTAAGTTCAACTACACTTAACAGGCCTTCCAGAGATTGCTTTTCAAAATATAATTCTTATGATGACGACACGGATGGAAACATAGAATCACTATCTAAGTTGGAAAATACTTTAGAAAAGGGGATGAGGGGGATAAAGGGCACCCTGTGTGTCATTGCTGGAATAATACCCCATTTCCCGGCGTTCTATCTTAGCATTTTAGAATGAAAAGATTCAGACTCTTGACAAGAACGGCATGGGCGACATCAAGAATATTGTCATCAGTGGCTGAGGAGATGAACCGCACCTGGTTTTGCCCATTCTTTGAATACAGGACCGGCCCAGCAGAGGCTTTTTGTAGTCTAAACAGCTCCAACATTCAATTGTTAGAGAAGAAAAAAAATAGAATAAATGGATACTTTTGTGCTAGCGCTGTAAGACTTCCATTTCCATTACTTCTTTGAATAGATAGTTTCTTCCAAGGTATAAGATTTGACTTCGGAATAATCTTAGCTCTCAGGGGGAGCTTACTACTTATTAAAACACAGAATAGATTAAGTAAAACGTTACTTTTTTTTCTTCACCCCACAAGCTGCCCATATTGTGTGGGGGGTTTTTTTTAATCAACATCAATGAACATAACACATGAGGAGGGGCTATTTTCTATACCCTTATTTTTCTGATTGGTCCACATAAATATTTCTCCCACACATCTCTACAGTAGGTACCTACACGAGAAAAACGTGTTGACTTTTAATGCCCTGATTTCACGACGTGTTAAATGCGTTCAGTCGTTATTTTGTAATTAACTAGCTGTCGGTCAAGTCGAAAGGTGAAGAAGGTCTTCGCAAACCTCAACTAGAAATGATTTATTCCTCGAAAATTTTATTCTGTATAGTGTTGGTTGAGCACTTTAATATGGTAGCAAACGAAAACTGGCACGTAGAAGTACCTAAAATAAAGAGTAGAACTGGGAAAACTTAACAGGATGCTCTTCATTAAAGAAAAAGTACAAAAAAAAAATTTTTGTTAAAGACCTTTAAACGTTTTAGCTTTTTCCATTGCAAGAGTTTAGTTTAAATATATTTAAGTAGTTAATACATAAACGTATGTAGCTATGCTTCCTATCTAAGCTTGAAAATAAAACTAAAGCTATAAAGAAATTGATACAATAAAAATGACAGACATTTTTCTTAATTATTTAATAGTGTGAGACTTCTAAAAAAATAGTTAAGGGAGGGTGGGGAGAAATTTTATCAATGCTTCAAAAAT
Source organism: Dioctria rufipes (assembly GCA_963924295.1). Classification (NCBI taxonomy): domain Eukaryota; kingdom Metazoa; phylum Arthropoda; class Insecta; order Diptera; family Asilidae; genus Dioctria; species Dioctria rufipes. The sequence goes on from OZ002743.1 coordinate 165,298,843, forward strand.
ATTCAACAATGCTCTCGAGGTAATTATAGTTTTCCACAAAGATCCAGTGATATCATTGGAGCAAATTGATAAAGATTAACTGATAGCTCTAGTTCTTTTAGATTTTCTCTATAACCTTGGATATAGTTAATCATTGATCAGGATGAAATTTCAAATTAAATCTCCTTCCCATACTCTAAAATCACATCAAATCTAGTTATAAGTACCTATCAGATCTCAAGCAATGTTGTCTCTTAGTAAGTAGGACCTCAGGATTCTATTTTTCAATAATTATTTTCATTATGAAATTGTAATAAATGAAATGACTTGGATGGTAGCAGACGCAATGGTTGTTAACCCTTTAGTAGCATCACACCAGCTTTATTTGAGTCAATGTTGAGACGAATGAAAATGCTAGGGATAATCTGAATAATCATACAGATAAATTCTTAGTATTTCGCCATGTATTATGATTTATATTTTAAAAGTTTGTTAAGTGTATGCGCAGCGTGTCCCAGAACTCGAATATTGCCTTTATACCAAGGATTTTTAAATTAATATGGAGGAAATACTTGCATATTTCACGTGCAAAATCAGGTTGACTTGATAGTATGAGGAAACATAATTAAGTTATGCATCTATAAAAACAGGTGCATCTGGAAAACCGTTGTATATAGGTGATACTTCGAAGTTTCTTAATCTTAGAAGAAAGCTCCATAGTGATTATTCACTTTTGCGGGAAAATAGAAGAAATTTTAAAAATTTGGATCTTTTTTCCAATTTATTTTTAATTTGACGTCCAATTACTCTGCAAAATAGGGGGGATGTAGACGTGATTGCACATTTTTTTGAAAGTCTAGACAGTTTATTATCATCTTGTGTTGTCAGTCATTTTTAAAGGGTGCATATATAAAGTAACAGGGTGTTAGGAGAATAGTATCCAAAACCACAAAATTCCCTTGACCAAATACGCCCAACCTTTCCCGCTGCTTCCACCGCACAATATTTGCTCCATATTGAGGTGTTTCCAGTATTCAAACGAACAGTGTTCGACCAACCTACAAAGGAAATAATTAGATTAATTTAAAAAACAAAAATCTTACCAGCATCTGGCGTGTCAACAGATGCAAAGGTCCCACGACGACCTGAAATAAATAAAATGATTAAAAATATGAACTTCAAGGATAAATACACTATTGAAATAAAGAAATAAACAACAATAACAAGTTGTATGTATATACATAGCACCATATAGGCACCATGCAAATGCAATTAATTTATGTTCTACAACATAAAAGCATATAAATAAGAACGTACTCGGTACGTACACATAATTTAAGTACCTTTTACAATTAATGCATAGATATCTTAGGTGAAATTTGCAAATAGATTCACCTTGACAGATATCTATGCCAGTCGAGAAAGAAAGGCAAAAATATATAATTAATACATAAAACAAATAAATTTATGCACTTACCTGTAGTACACTGTGTAATTCCCGCGATGAATAACTGGGATAGACACAAATATTGAATTTAACACTTAATTTTATCAAAAATAACAAACTCGCGCGCGACTGACACTTCGCACATAAATAAACCGGCGAACTTCATACTCTCGCGATGTTTGACATATCACCCCGGGGTGAAAAGAGACGCAGAATCGAATGGGCGCGTTCGCGTCGCGTAATTTTTCACGGTTTACGGAATATTCGCGAATTTTCGAATTTCCCTTTGCACCAATAAGTGCGAAAGAGACACAAAGGTGTGAAAGGGACACGAATAAAGATGAACGAAAATGAATTATGAGAGGAATTTTGTAAATCGAACTAAAAGATGGCGTATCGATAAGTTATAGCACAGATTCGGAAAACTTATCATAATTACGTGAAATTAAAAGGGATTTCTATGGGAAAGATGTCAAAAAATGCAATTTGTAATTTGACATCAAATGACTACAACAAATTTACACATTATAGTCAAATTAAGCCTAAAATTTGCATAATTCATTTTTATGGATATGAAATCGGAACAAAATTCTCTATAAAAAGGGGGTTCATCCTTCATTCTGCCTTCTTATTTTCAAAGTTGTCAAAGTGCGAGCACATGCAGTAGCATTCCTCCCACAATTTGCAAATAGTTAAAGAGTTCAAACAGTTCAAATAATTCAAATCGTCATCAGGAAAAGGGAAATAGAAAGTTCAGCAAAAATTTAGTATTTTTTTTAACAATCGAATTGTCAAAGTTTTGTTCAAGGAAAGGCAGCAGCAGCAAGAGTTCAAGTGAATTTATTGGTTAAATTTAATAGTGACAAATTTAAATTAAATTAAAGGTAAATTTGCATATTAGTTATTATTTTCAATTTGGGTTAAATTTCATTGTGTTTGCATGCCAGGTGTTGGTTATACACACATGTATGAATTTAACAAGAACGATTGAAATTTCTATTCTTAATCTTGTCCTTTCAGCCATTTTAACTAATTCACTCAAGTAAATCGACATTTCTAACAATTATTTATCGTGTGAAACATATGCCATTTGGTCAGTTTTTGCACAACATAATAATTCAGAAATTGGATCTACTTTGAGTTCTAATAATTATTTACTTTCAGCTACTAGTAAATATATTAGTTAAGAATCAATCAGAAAAATTTATTTAGATATGCAATTGTGAAAAGCATAATTTTTTTTTGAGTTATTATTATTGAAAAGAAAGAGATAGATTCGAGTAAAAAAATATAATTTTTGTACATTTGAATTTTCTTTAATTACTAAATACTTAAAACATACAGTGAATCAGTGAGTTTTAAGTGAAGTTTCCAAGCTTGTACGTCTAAGTTGAGGGAAGTAATTTGTCATAGTGATAGAATTTTGCACGTAATTAATTTTCTCATAAACTTAACATTTGTTTAGTCATTAGTATTATTTGTGGCAATAAATAATTAATTGAATAATAGAGTGACAAATTATCCTTTTTTTATTTAACCGCTACACTCCACCAGAATATTTTCTTTCAGCATACGTGGATTCTCGTTTGCAATTGCAATTTTCTTTCGAAAGTCAATTATAGGAATTGACAGATTTCATTAAACTGTACTTTGCGAACGCGGTCTATTTGTATTTGTCAATCAGTCGAATTGACATTTAGCTGTGGGAAAACATTTTGGTGGTTCCATCCAGGAGTCGCTCTACTCACTTAATTATTGAGCTACGTTTATACGCGAGAACGTCAGATTTCGGTAGTCTACGTTTATAAGCAAGAAAGTTCAATTAATTTAGTTCATTGATTCACACATAGATAGCGTAGCAAAATAAGATTTATTTTCATTTCTTTACTCGAATTTGATTTCAATCAATAATGGCAGACGTAAAGGGGTTATTAAACAAGGAACGGGCAATAAGAAATCGCCTGATTAAATCTATTGATAATGGCAAACAAACAATATCAGAGACCCGATCAAAGGGTTTCTATGAAGCAAAACTCTCAGAGATAAGGAGAACATGGCTCGAGTATGAGAAAATCGACCAATTGATCAACGAATTTATCCTCGAAACCCCACCAGAAAGCACGCTGAAATATATTTCCGATGACACATTTAGCAAATTAGAGACAATTTATTGCAATTATATAGGTACATTATATGATGCAATTAATCCTACAACAGAGCTGACAGATTCCACACTCTTGTTAACACAACAAACACGTGTGGAACAACAACAAAACATTCTTCCTAAGATCACATTGCCAAAATATAATGGTGATTATGATGGCTGGCGTTCTTTTCATGATCTTTACGTCGCTGTAGTACACAATAATACAAGTTTGAAAGACGTTCAAAAACTGTATTATTTGAAAGGTTCTTTAATAGGAGATGCGGAAAAACTACTACGACATACTCCTATAACAAATGAGGACTACTTACCTGCCTGGAACAAACTAAAGGCAAGGTACGAAAACAAAAAGATATTAGTCAATCATCAATTAAAGATACTGACAAGTCAGTCAAAATTAAATATAGAGACTACAGCTGGTTTAAAATCCTTAATCGACACTTCAGAGGAATGCCTGCAACAACTAAAGAGCCTACAAGTAGACATATCAACATGGGATGTGCTACTTATTTATTTAATAGTTCAGAAGCTTCCCTTCATAACGTTGAGACTTTGGGAAGAACATCAGGGAGCATCACAAGAGCTTCCTAAATACAGACAGTTCAGCTCGTTCTTGGACAATCGTTTGAAAATATTAGAAGCACTTACGGATACTCTGGCGCCCAGAACAAGTCATGCCAAGAGTGGATCCAAACCAACTACTACCAAGACATACCATGTAGTAGAATCAACAAAGCCATTATACGTAGTGAATATGAAATGTTCAGCGTGTAATGACAAGCATCTTCTTCAAAACTGCAAGAAGTATCAGAAAATGGACATCAAAAGTAGAAAGTGGTTCATCAAGTCAAATGGCCACTGCTATAATTGTTTGTCTAAGAAACATTCACTTAAAGAATGCAACAGTCGTCATCGATGTCTTAAGTGCAAACAAAGACATCACACGACAATTCATGAGGATGTAACTGCAAACAGGTTACACCAAGACGTAACTGCAAACAGGTTACACCAAGACGTAACTGCAAACAGATTACACCAGAAGGATGGAGAGGCAAAAAATCTTCATTCTAGATCAGTTGAAAGCGAAGACAAGGTAAATCGAGTTCAACAAAACAACAGCGATAGTAATGATTGCATACAAGGAAAGTCATGCAACAGACAAGGCACTGGAGGCTCACAAATCACTCAGACCTATATGAATAGGGAGCGATCGTCGGCATTACTATCCACAGCGTTGGTGAAGGCTCAAGGAGCAAATGGAAAACCACTGATATTGCGATGTTTAATTGATCCTGGATCAGAGTGTTCATTCATAACACAATCTGCATCCCATAGGTTACAAGCGAATTGTAAGAAAACATTAGTAGTTGTAACAGGGTTGAACAAAAGCCCAATGAGTAACGTGAACAAGCAAACGAAGCTTAAGTTACAATCTTGCGGATCAAATGAGACAGCAATAGAAGAAAACTTCCTGATCATCAACAAAGTCACTGATAGTTTACCAACAACACCAATCACAAAGGAAAGCTATCAACACTTAGACAACTTAAAGCTAGCAGATCCCACTTACTGGAAGCCTGGTAAAATAGATGCTTTATTAGGTGCCAAGGTTTATGCTAGAATCGCACAAGAAGGTATTGTACGTGGTTCAAACAAAGGTCCAACAGCAATCAATACAATGTTTGGTTGGATACTAATTGGAACAACTGAAGACGTAGTAAATGATGATTCAGTACAGACATTCATGACTACTACAGATAACTTAGAAGACAACATTCTTTTGAAGTATTCTTCATTTACACGCCTAGTGCGTATTACAGCACTGATACAACGCTTCATCCACAACTGCAGGAATCCTAACAATAAAAGAGTCAATGTGCTAACTAGCAGTGAGTATACTAAGGCACAAAAGACAATATTCAAACTGGTGCAACAGACAGCATTCACAAAGGAGTATCAAGACCTAGTGCAACACCGACCACTATCAAAACAGAGCAAAATTATTAGACTCAATCCCATGCTCGATAGAGATGGATTGATACGAGTAGGTGGACGATTAGAGCACGCCTTGGTCTCATACGATAGAAAACATCCAGTTATATTACCTCGTGATCATCATGTTACGTGGATATACATTGATAAAGTACACTTGGAAACATTACATGGCAATACGTCATTAGTGTTAAATACTATACGCAATTCTGTATGGGTATTGGATGGAAGACGTTGCATCACATCTCGATTGCATAGATGTATTACCTGTTTTAAACAGCGTCAAGCATCTATGACACAACAAATGGGCAATCTACCATCAGCAAGAGTGAATATAACGAGACCATTCTCGAGAATTGGGATTGATTATGCTGGACCTGTAATGGTCAAATCATCAAAGTTAAGAAATGCCAAAGTCCAAAAGGCATATTTTTGTATTTTTATATGTATGGCGACGAAGGCTGTACATATTGAGCTGGTGTCTGACATGACATCAGAGGCTTTCATTGCAGCCTTGAAGAGGTTCGTTAGCAGAAGAGGTTTGTGCACAGAAATCTATTCAGATTGTGGCACTAATTTCGTTGGCGGCAAAATAATATTAGATAAAGAACTGCAACAAGCAATCAAGCAAGCATGGCCACAAGCTGCTGAATATTTGGCAGACAAATCCATTTCATGGCACATGAATCCACCAGCAGCTCCTCATTTTGGAGGATTGTGGGAATCAGGTGTCAAATCTATCAAATACCACCTGCGAAGATCTATTGGCAACTCGAACCTCACATTTGAGGAATATGTTACACTATTAACCCAGATAGAAGCCTGTTTAAATTCAAGGCCCTTATGCCGAGTTAACAATGATCCAAGTGATCAACTTGTTCTGACTCCTGGACACTTTTTGATAGGACAATCGCTTAACGCCATTCCAGAGCCAAATCTGAATATGGACGATGTAACACACTCCAGTCGATGGAAAAGTGTGCAACACATGATACAAAAGTTCTGGAACCATTGGTCTAAGGATTACTTGAACCAACTCCAGAATAGACCAAAATGGTTTCAACCAGAACTTAACATCTGCAAAGGAGAGGTGGTGTTATTGAAAGTTGACAATGCTGCCCCAACCACTTGGCCATTAGGTATTATTGAAGAAGTCCACCCAGGAGCTGATGGACTAGTTCGTGTCGTCAGAATCAAAACACAGACAAGTACATTTGTCAGGCCTATCAACAAGATTTGTAGGTTACCGTTGAATTAATTAACAAATATGTGTAAAACTAACACATCTGTTAAATGTTGTGTTGTCCCCCTAAAACAAAAACATTTACTTATTAGATTTTATTTACAGATGTCCGAATTTACAGTTGATCAAGATATTTTAGATATCTATGATGACTTAAACTTCAACTTTTCTCTGCCTGGTAGTCCTCTCAATGCGCCTGCATATGACCTAAGCGAATTTAACAGCTTATGGTCCGATATTGTCGAGGCCACTGCAGATTCGGAACCAGAAGTTCAAGGAACAGCTGCTTCATCTACACAAGTTACGCAGAATCCAGAAAGACCAGCTACGTCATCAATGACTGGAGGTTCCACCAAGCAGGACTTGTCCAGGACGGCGAAACCCTACAACGCTATAGAAGGGGATACTCCACAGACGAAGCCAGTCATGCAGGACCCTGCAATCATCAACGGCGCCCAGGTCAACGACTTGCAGAGACTCTTGCTCACTACAACGATCAAAGAAGCGGAGACGAGAATCGAGAACTCCTTCCAGCGGTTTAGAACTCGGGAGAAGGTGGACATCTTCCTATCAAAAGACACAATTAAAAGAATTAATTTCTACGACATCCAAAAACGTCGCAATAGAGAGAAGACAATCAACCTACCAGATCGTTATCAGGTACGCCTGCGAGTGCTTGCTGATGGAGAGCTGCGATTTTTCAAGTACCACAAACGAGGTATACAACAAATCAAAAAACGGTTGAACATGGCTGTTCAACAGGGGGGAGAATGTTCGACCAACCTACAAAGGAAATAATTAGATTAATTTAAAAAAACAAAAATCTTACCAGCATCTGGCGTGTCAACAGATGCAAAGGTCCCACGACGACCTGAAATAAATAAAATGATTAAAAATATGAACTTCAAGGATAAATACACTATTGAAATAAAGAAATAAACAACAATAACAAGTTGTATGTATATACATAGCACCATATAGGCACCATGCAAATGCAATTAATTTATGTTCTACAACATAAAAGCATATAAATAAGAACGTACTCGGTACGTACACATAATTTAAGTACCTTTTACAATTAATGCATAGATATCTTAGGTGAAATTTGCAAATAGATTCACCTTGACAGATATCTATGCCAGTCGAGAAAGAAAGGCAAAAATATATAATTAATACATAAAACAAATAAATTTATGCACTTACCTGTAGTACACTGTGTAATTCCCGCGATGAATAACTGGGATAGACACAAATATTGAATTTAACACTTAATTTTATCAAAAATAACAAACTCGCGCGCGACTGACACTTCGCACATAAATAAACCGGCGAACTTCATACTCTCGCGATGTTTGACATATCACCCCGGGGTGAAAAGAGACGCAGAATCGAATGGGCGCGTTCGCGTCGCGTAATTTTTCACGGTTTACGGAATATTCGCGAATTTTCGAATTTCCCTTTGCACCAATAAGTGCGAAAGAGACACAAAGGTGTGAAAGGGACACGAATAAAGATGAACGAAAATGAATTATGAGAGGAATTTTGTAAATCGAACTAAAAGATGGCGTATCGATAAGTTATAGCACAGATTCGGAAAACTTATCATAATTACGTGAAATTAAAAGGGATTTCTATGGGAAAGATGTCAAAAAATGCAATTTGTAATTTGACATCAAATGACTACAACAAATTTACACATTATAGTCAAATTAAGCCTAAAATTTGCATAATTCATTTTTATGGATATGAAATCGGAACAAAATTCTCTATAAAAAGGGGGTTCATCCTTCATTCTGCCTTCTTATTTTCAAAGTTGTCAAAGTGCGAGCACATGCAGTAGCATTCCTCCCACAATTTGCAAATAGTTAAAGAGTTCAAACAGTTCAAATAATTCAAATCGTCATCAGGAAAAGGGAAATAGAAAGTTCAGCAAAAATTTAGTATTTTTTTTAACAATCGAATTGTCAAAGTTTTGTTCAAGGAAAGGCAGCAGCAGCAAGAGTTCAAGTGAATTTATTGGTTAAATTTAATAGTGACAAATTTAAATTAAATTAAAGGTAAATTTGCATATTAGTTATTATTTTCAATTTGGGTTAAATTTCATTGTGTTTGCATGCCAGGTGTTGGTTATACACACATGTATGAATTTAACAAGAACGATTGAAATTTCTATTCTTAATCTTGTCCTTTCAGCCATTTTAACTAATTCACTCAAGTAAATCGACATTTCTAACAATTATTTATCGTGTGAAACATATGCCATTTGGTCAGTTTTTGCACAACATAATAATTCAGAAATTGGATCTACTTTGAGTTCTAATAATTATTTACTTTCAGCTACTAGTAAATATATTAGTTAAGAATCAATCAGAAAAATTTATTTAGATATGCAATTGTGAAAAGCATAATTTTTTTTTGAGTTATTATTATTGAAAAGAAAGAGATAGATTCGAGTAAAAAAATATAATTTTTGTACATTTGAATTTTCTTTAATTACTAAATACTTAAAACATACAGTGAATCAGTGAGTTTTAAGTGAAGTTTCCAAGCTTGTACGTCTAAGTTGAGGGAAGTAATTTGTCATAGTGATAGAATTTTGCACGTAATTAATTTTCTCATAAACTTAACATTTGTTTAGTCATTAGTATTATTTGTGGCAATAAATAATTAATTGAATAATAGAGTGACAAATTATCCTTTTTTTATTTAACCGCTACACTCCACCAGAATATTTTCTTTCAGCATACGTGGATTCTCGTTTGCAATTGCAGTTTTCTTTCGAAAGTCAATTATAGGAATTGACAGATTTCATTAAACTGTACTTTGCGAACGCGGTCTATTTGTATTTGTCAATCAGTCGAATTGACATTTAGCTGTGGGAAAACAAACAGTCAACCTGGCATAGTATCTTTTCTGAAGTTGTTAATGTATATTTATTGAATAATGACAAAGTGGTGAGAATGGAAGGTAGAAACTCAGCCGTAGCCGTTTATAATTCTAATGACGACCTACTATCTATATTTGCAGATTCTTTTAGTTCGGAATTCATTAGCCCTCCTTTTGACTAACTTCTTAACGGCTGCAGAGAGCGCATTGGCTGTAATAGATCAAATTAAAGAGAAAAGTCCGCATTTACAGTTTTTATAAAAATAACAGTTATGTTCCCGATCATTTTGCAAAAATAATAGAGGTCAAAGTAAAACAAAGGTAAGAAAATCCGAAATTTTTGGTTTACACCACAATAACTCCTGAGTTATGAGGATTACCGGGCTGGTTGATCAGTCGTTGCAAGCACTATAAATACTATGAGTTACTAGCTGTGACCGTACTCCCTGTACTTTTTAAGATACAGGATGTTTTGTGAAAAACTAGCTTTTTTTCTTAATCAACCTGTAACTCCGAAATGGTTGATATGATCTCTCCTCCCTCTTCCATTCGATTTTTTGTTTATCTAGGTGAGTACTATCACTCCCTGCTTTATTGACTATCATGGAGGAAACACCCTATATTAACTACTATAGAGTTTGTTGTAAGGAAAACCGTAGCATTCTGCATGCGAATGTTTGCAAACAAAGCAATGTGCGGTAATAACCGCCGTAAGTTTCTGAGTATTATAAAGTTTTCCTTTCCATAAAATTTAATTTATTACTGGCTATTGCTATCTTGAGACCGCAAAACATGTCAGCTTACCCCATCTATGGTTAGCGATATAACTAGCCTTCTTATAGATTTCTTTCTTAATTCATCTAAAATAATTATTCCACAAATTTGATGGATTTCTCTGAACTAGGTTCTAATTTAATTGTCATTCTTTAAACTCTTAGGGAAAATAGTAGCTAGAGTACTGCGCTGTCTACAGCTACAGTACTAGGCTTGAGAGTGTCTCCTGAGTATTAAGGAATTTAGACATAATCTCAGCTTCTACGACCACATTCACTTTAATATCATCCATGGAATCTAAGAATTTTAAGCTGCCAATTTCTATCTAATATTTTTTCATGAAATTATGCTAGATTTTTTTTTATTGAAAGTGCAGTCGGTAGCCAATGTAAATAGTAACCCAGACACGCCTTCATAATCCCGCCATGAGCTACAGTTGACAGTTCTTTAAAAATTTTACTTTAAATCAAATTCTTAATGGATGTCCAACAGACAGGCTAGAGTTTGTTTCTTTGACACCGTTGGTGTTTATATAGAGTCCATGTTTCAAAAAAGATTATTGCTATTCAACATGACTTCAGAAAAGGACTACTAACAGCATCAAATCGCGTTCAGTTAATGTCATCTTACAATCAATTAAGTACTTGATCTTGTGGGTGAAATTTACTGCATTTAAAACGCCGTCGTTTTGATAAGCTTTCCAACGCACGATTATTTTTTAAGTTGTGTGTGTTGAACGAAAATAACTCTCATCTCATAAACGTATTGAGATTCCAACTTGGAAATGTAACAGTTTAATTAACACCATTATGAGCATTAATTTAAAACTAACAAAAAACAAAAAGCAAAAGGATGGATGGATTCATTTATAGGTACTCCTGGATAAAGGATATATTTATTATCCTAAATTTTTTTATTTGGGAGTCATTCTTCTGATAACTTTCCCTGAAAGATTGTATTTTTCCCTTTGAAATAATCTAAAAGCCATGCCTATGTATGTATATAACTCAGCAGACCAAAAATCGGCGAATGTAAAGGATTTCAAAGTCCTTTAATTCAACCAGCATGTATCGCAGGACAAAAAAGAATTTATTGTATTCTTGTCTCGTAATTACTTAACTTTCCGAAGAACGAGAACGAAATTGGTGCTGGTCGGGTTGAAATACGATTGATTTCATATGAAACGATTTCTGGTGTGCCATAGGATAAATACTTGGGACATGCTCTGTTTATTTCATTAATACATAATGGTCTTCTCAGCTGTGATGTATGCTAATAACTTAAAAATATTTAAGTTTTCCACATACGAGACTAGAGCATATTAAATTGAAGATGATCTCATAGATTTCTTTATTTTTAAATATCGAGAAAATTAGTTTGTCGGTTTTCTTTCGTAAGATAATTATCTGACTTACAACCACCGTTAAAGTGTCTGAAGAATAATTTTTGTTAGAGCTTTGTGAAATATCCTTAGCATAGTTGAAATAAAAATAACCGGCCAAGTGCGAGTCGGACTCGCGCACGAAAGGTTCTGTACCATCATACAAAATTTAACACTATGAATTTTTTATTTATTTTTTCAAATGAGAATAGGAATCATGTGAAAAAATAATGCTGTCATTTGAAAATTTAATAATAACGCTGTCATTTAAAAAAAAAAACGCCTACTTATGATAATAATAACGAACCAGAATGAAAAGCCGCAAAAATCACGTTTCTTGTATGGGGGCCCCTTTAATTTTATTTTTATGATTTGCTGTTATAGTGGCAATAGAAATACATAGTCAGTGAAAATTTCAACTGTCCACCTATTACTGTTCATGAGATATAGCCTGGTGACGGACCGATAGCGAATTCTTAGTAATAGGGTTCCTGTTGTTACACTTTGGGTATGGAACCCAAAAAGAGACTTTGAGAATTGATAAAGTTTTTCGAAAAACAAAAACAAAATAATAGTTTAGATCTCATTGCCAATTTGAAGACACGTAACATTTTAATATAAATTTTCAAAAAGTTCCTAAACCAGTGCGTATTTCTCGCTGCCCAAGGATATAGTGCCTAGTCACCTACTTACGAGTATATCTTATATGAAAAATCCTGTACTTGACAAAAAAATAAAAAACAAAATATTTCGCAAACTAAAATTAGCAAAATGTTCCATTCTTTCGCAACACTCTCTTCCACATATTAACTATGTTCTTTTGTGTCCACAGAACAGGGCAAAGCAAAAGATACACAAAAGAACGCCTCATACATTTTCATAGAAGATTTATAAATGAAGCGAACAATACAAACAGTTCGCTTCAATCGACAGAACAATTTGTTCTCCCCAGTATATGAGAGCTCTAGAGCAAGTTACACAAAAGAACACAGCTATAATTTACCTTTCGGATATAGCACTTAATAAGGAAATGAAAGGAAAATTAATTTTCACTACGAGGAGACACACTAAGAGTAATGGAAATGTAATTAAAAACCAAACAAACAAAAAAGTAGAAAGCTGTTGATACCATCTTAAAGAAGAAGAGGTAAGTATGCTTTCTATGTTAAGTGCAACACCATTCGCACTACATCCGATACTTTTGTTACACACCTTGTGGGTTCAGTTTCAGTAGATGTGGACATGACTTGAGAATATTGCATGATTTCTAGTCACACGATTAATAATTTTCCTAAAGAGAATAATAAAATGTTTACTAATTGAAATTGTATAAAAGTATTGCGTGCAGATGACAGTTTTTCCAGTAACTGTCGTACTTATTCTTGTAAGTATTGTGCTACAAATTTATTGATAAAATTCTGAATAGATTAAGAGACTTTTAGACGGTGAACCTTGATCAAAGGAAAATTTTCAGCGAACTTAGTATTGTCATATTTATTAAAAATATTAATTTAGATTATTCAATACCAATAAACATATAGAATATTCTGAAGATTGTTAGAATGACGGGTACAAGTTTAATGAGAATGACCAGTCATAAACCTTCGGATACTTTGTGACGATATCACATGGACATCATCAAATTAGCTTTTGTTAATGACGACATTGCTGAGGTGCGTTAAGCAATGAAAAATCAATTAAAGCTGTTTATGAATTTGCAAAGCTCCTTTATTTCAATACTTAAAATTACATCAGACTAATGACCGGCCAAGCTCATGATGTGTTATATCATTGCATTGCTGGACTGCTTTTAGCTCTGCTGATCATTTAAAATCATGTACACAATTTTATTTTTTTACTTTCTATGTTAAAATTTTTTTGTTTTGGTTTTCTAATTTATAGACTCAAATAAGTAAAAGTGGATGACGGATTCCCCATAAAACTTCAATATCCTTTGGAGGCCTTTATTTTAAACCTACTTATCACCGATCTTCTAAAGTTGTGCGATATTATCATTGAGATGATTTTCAGATAGGTAAGACCGTATTTCATGATTATCTTTTTAAAATCATTGATTCATGAATAATGATAAGCTGGTTCTAAATCCGAATAAGTCGCAATGTATACTAATCTACACAGGTACAACAAATTTTCTGAGAAATTATCCAGAATGCTCCTCGCCTTGTTTAGTAGTTGCTTCCTTTGCCGGTAGCATACTGTGATATTGATATAATCAATCAACCATCAAAACTTTACATCCTGGCAATAAACCTGAGGTAGAATTGGAGTATAATCATACCCATATTTTCTTTACAAGGAAAACGCTTGAAAGCTGCAATTATATTCTTTTTTTTTGTTTTTTTTTACGCTGTACAATTCAGTACATATGAATTTTTCACCTAGTGTTGATCCTTGTTGAGATATCGGACGAGAAATTAAAAAATTAAGAAACTGACACTTGTTTTTGCTGTTTTAATCTTTCTCGTGATACATATTGAAAAAATGTCCATTATCAAACTTGTAGAGCATATTATTACCTGCAATGCCATTTTTTTTAAACAAAAATTAGTGCGCGACAACGTGAGGTAGTCAGAAAGCAAATAACTAAGAGACTGTAGAGGGTATTATTAAAGTACAATACAAATAAATAAGCCACTGGCGCCTTCAAATCGTGTCCTCAAACCCAATAGCATACTGTGTCGACAATGCGAAGGGGATGATGAAATCTGCAAGCATATCGTAATATAAGAGTATCGCGCGCTTTCACCTTTAACACTGGAAAAGCATTTATCCCTCCAAGTAAGGTTTAGAATCTAACTTTGAAGGCAATAGTTTAGCTCGTAATGAGTCTAGCCTAACTACTTTTGGCTTGGACACGCTGACCAAATCTTATTGCCATAGAGCCACCCCAATCCTTAATTGATAAAAATTTTATGATGGATTCCTAGTCTATGCACTAATTGAACTTTGATTCCAGAGAGAAGCCACTTCAAACGTACCAATTAAACACTGTTATCTATGGAACCGCCGCGGCTCCATTCCTTGTAACCAGAAGCTTAAACCAGTTAGCTCTGTCTGAATACGACTCGGCTCCAGTAGCAGCAAATATCATTCTTGGAAGCACCTATGTAGACGACATCTCGACAGGATCTAATTCAACACAAGAGTTAATAAACCTTAAGGACGATCTAATACGACTACTACACGACACTACGACACCAATCACACCGAGATATTGAAAACTATACCAGAAGATCACAAAGAGAAAATGATTCTCATCAATGGAACTGAGGAAACTAAGGCACTAGGATTAGTCTGGGAGCCAAACAGAGATACATTTCAATATCACATCGCAGTATATAAGCCAGATAAACTAACCAAGCCCACAGTATTGTCCGACATAACTCATATTTTCGTCCCTCTTGGATTGATAGGACCCGTCACAGTGCCAGGGTAACTATTTGTGCAAGAATTATTTAAGGACAAATGCACCTGGGATGAAGAATTGCCCGCACAATATAAAGAGGAAAGGCTCAAATTTAAGAAACGCTATCTGAACTAAAAACTTTAAAAATACCATGACATGTAATATTGTCCAAACCAATTGATGTGCAACTTCACGCATTTTCTGACAGCAGCGAATACGCATATGGAGCCTGCTGTTACCTCAGATCATCACGGCCAGATTAGGGTTAGGCTCCTGTGTGCAAAATCAAGGATAGCACCACTGAAGACCATGACACTAGATTGGAACTCTGTGCAGAACTAGCTGAAAGAGTGTGTCAGTGTTTATCAGTCAGTTATTTATTACACTGACTCCACTATTGTACTCTCATGGATCTCCTCGCCGTCATACACATGGACTACGTTTGTGGCAAATCGGGTAGAGAGAATACAACAACTGACTCAAACGAACCAGTGGAGGCACATAGATGGAGTTCAAATTCCTGCCGACATCATCTCTCGAGGAATGCTGCCTGATGCCTTAGTCCAGTCAGGGCTATGGTTTAGAGGACCAGCCTTTTTAGTCAATCCCAAAGTAAGTTGGCCCAAACCTTCATTCAAATTGCCTGACAGGGTTCCAGAGCCAAAACCGAAGAAATCGGTACTACCTACTGGAATTAAGGAGCATGAATACACCGATATGCTACAATTAGTGAACCATTCAAATTCATTTCTAAAGATGCAAAGATTGTTTGCCTACTGTATCAGGTTTACACAGAATTCAAAAACATCAAAGGGATCTAGGAAAACAGGAGAACTTTCAATCACAGAATTGGATAAGGCTTTAAGCGGAGTTATCAAGAATGTACACAGATCTGCACTTTACCGTCAATATTTAGAGTTGAAGAAAAGTAAAGCATTAGATCCGAGTAACCCCATTCAACACTTGACTCCATACCTAGACCAAACTACCCAGATGATCAAAGTAGGAGGTCGACTAAAACACTCTGATCTTGCGCAAGAAGCAAAAAACCAAATACTGTTGCCCAAGGGACACAAGTTTAATGAGTTGTTGTTCGATCATTTGCATAAACAACACACACATGGGGCTCTTCAAATATTAATCGCAATTGTAGGACAATGATACTGGGTCATAGACGCCAAAAGACTTGCCCAGAAAACGGTTCACAAGTGCATAAGATACTTTCGGTGTAAGCCAAAGGTTCTAGAACAAATAATGAGAGACCTACCAAACGAACAGCGTTTCACATCACAGGCGTCGATGATGTGGTCCTATAATCATTCACTTCAAGGTACGTGGAAAATCCCCGACAAAGGCTTACATTGCCATGTTTGTTTGTTTCACTACAAATGCAGTCCACATGGAGGTAGTGAGCGATATCAGCGCTTAAGCCTTCCTCAATGCCCTAAAGAGATTCATAGCTCGAGGAGGTTTATGCGCCACTATCTTCTGTGATAACGCAAAAAACTTTTTAGGTGCAAGGACACAATTAAAGGAATTAAAGGACATGTTCACTTCACAAAATTCCAGTCATCGCTGTCGGAGCTATGTGCCCAGAACCATATTCAGTGAAACCCGATTGCTTCACGATCACCTCACTTCGGGGATCTCTGGGAAGTGGCAGTGAAATCTGCAAAAAATCAATTAACCCGCCAAGTAGGAAATGCAAATCTATCTTACGAGGAACTCGACACTATCATCGTGCAAATCGAAGCCATTCTTAATTCCAGGCCATTAACACCGATGTCAGCGAACCCTAACGATTTTGAAGCGCTAACACCAGGGCATTTCTTGACAGGAACACCACTGACATCATTTATTGAAACAGACATCAGCGACCAGAAATTCAACAATTTGACCAGATATAGGCAAATACAACAAATCCAGAAAACATTTTGGCATCGATGGTCAGCAGAATACCTTCAAGAGCTTCCGACACGAAATAAGTGCAAGGGAGCAAAACCGAACCTTAAGCCAGGAACTCTAGTGTTAATGTGGGACAAAAACCTACCACAATTAAAATGACCCTTAGGCAGAGTGATAGAAACTTTCGATGGCACGGACAATGTTATAAGAGTCGTGAATGTGAAAACAGCCTCCGGAATTCTTAAAAGATCGATTCACAACCTTTGTCCCTTACCAGAAGAAAAACATTATTCCAAATGCAGCAACATTGAAGAAGGAGGCTCAAATTCTCCTACTGATAAACCAACCGAATCAACAATATGTCACCAAACAAAGCTTGGCCAAGACCTCAAGAGACTACCAGAGCAAGCAAGGTCCAAAGAGATGAAAACAACCTTATCATCCCCTACGAGGAAGATTTTTGCCAACTAATTCCAATTGGGCAAACTCAGACTTTGTGAAGAGGAAAAGGATAACTAAAGTTGTCGAAACGTCAGATGATAATACTAAGCATAGCACGAGTCCAGTCAAAACATCCACTGGGCTAAAGCTGCTGATTTTGACTTCACTCATCCTTCCCATACTGGGGCATTCTATGAAAGAACCTGTGAAGGCAGACTAATTCACTAGTTCCCCAGGCATTTTTTTCGAAAAAATAGCACAAGCACAATTAATGAATAGTGAATGAAATCTAATAACCTATTATAACCTCAACAACTATTGGAACGAGTTAAAAGGGATCAGGAAATGTATAGGTCAAATAGGCAATCTCTGTAATACTACAACCATTCGAAGAAATCATTGCTTGGAAATACTCTCCCAATTTCAACATCAGGTTACGCACATCGAGGAATCCAATGAGATCCTACATAAACAAAGCAGTGGACGCAGAAGAAGGGCACCCCTTGAAATAGTGGGAAGTGTCGCAAACACATTTTTTGGAATTCGCGATGCATCTTATCCCGAGCATATTGAAAGGGAAATTGAAAGGTCTCGTACGAATACAAACCACTTGCTTCACTTATTAAAAAACCAAACATCTATACTGGTATCCACAATCCACATCCTAAAGCGGAAGGAAGAAGCAATCTAACGTCAATTTAAGGCGATACAAGACCACATTCAGGCATACAGCAGCTATATAGATAACGTACAACATGAGAAGGAAGCTGTTTGAAGGGTAATATTCGTACGGTTATAAATAAAAATGTAACTCGATTAAATTGACAAATGGTTAATTCAAAATGACTTTATTTAACTTAAATATTTATAAACAGGAATAGCGCGTAACCGGATTGAACTGCTGCTGATAACTAACTAACTAAACTAGCTACTGACGATGTGCTATTACTGTCTGCCGATCGCAGTGAGATAAGCGGTCGTTCACACCCAGCAGCTGAGAAGTGAACAATTGCGTTTGTGCCTATATATTAACATTGTGCTGCACCTTTATATGTAGATGTCATCTGGTGATAAATTTCGTTACTGCTATTATTGAACATCCCGGCAGCCTTGAAAATTCTAAGCATTTTCAACATTCTCCTCTATAGGCAACGGACATAGTTTTACGATAGGTCGTCGAAAATATCCTGATTTAGTCCTAATTTCGGCGACGCGAGTCACACCATCCGTTCCGGGAAACAGTTTGGTAACACGTCCTAGAAGCCACTTCAATGGGGGGAAGGTTCTCATCTTTCACGAGCACTACGGTTCCGAGGGGGAAGGTATGCTGCCCAGCTGACCATTTGTAGCGCTGTTGGAGTGAGGTTAAATATTCCTCCGACCAGTGCCGCCAAAAGATTTGTTGTATTTGCTGTAGTCGCTGAAATCGAGTAAGCCGGTTGGTACTGACTTCGATTATGTCTGGCTGAGGAATTGCTGTTAGTGGAGCTCCTATTAGGAAATGTCCTGCTGTCAAAGGCTCGAGGTCATTGGGGTCCGAGGATAGCGGTGTAAGCGGCCTTGAGTTCAATACAGCTTCTATTTGGACAAGGACCGTATTCATTTCTTCGTATGTCAGAGAGGCGTTAGCTGTCGTACGTACAAGATGGTATTTGGCAGACTTGACTGCCGCCTCCCATAACCCGCCAAAGTGGGGAGCCTTGGGAGGAATCATGCTCCAGTCTATGTGCTCTTTCTGACATGCATGTTGGATAGTGTTTTGGAATTCCGGAGATATGAAGAGACGTCGAAGTTCCTCCAGTTCAGCTCGAGCGCCGACAAAGTTGGTGGCGTTATCTGAGAAGATTTTACTGCATAGGCCTCTTCGTGATATGAAGCGTTTCAGCGATGCAAGGAATGATTCGGTGGACAGGTCTCCAACGAGCTCCAAATGGACGGCCTTGGTAGTGAAACAGACGAATATCGCCACATAAGCCTTGACGGGCGCCTTTCCTCGTATTTTGAAATGAAGCCTTACTGGTCCGCAGAAATCTATACCAGTGATGAAGAATGGTCGCGCTGGGTTGATCCTATCCGTCGGTAAATCTCCCATGAATTGCTCAATCCCTCTAGGCTTTGTATTAAAACATCGTATGCATCGGTTCACTATTTTCCCTGCTAGCGCTTGTCCGTTGACTGGCCAAAAGTTTTGCCTGCAAATAGTCAAGAGAGTTTGGGCCGCAGCATGAAAATGTTTCGTGTGTAAATGTGGCATATATAATTCACTTAGATTATGGGATTTGGGAAGCAGGATCTGGTGCTTTGAATTATATGGCAGGTTAGAGTTTTTCAGACGTCCTCCTACACGAATCAAACCCTGACTGTCAAGAAAGGGAGCTAAGGTTCGAAGGCGGCTTGTTTTTTCAACTATTCGATTATTTGACAACGCCTCTAACTCATGTGCGAAGGATAAACGTTGCGCGTTTCTAATAATACCCGTGAGTGCGCAGTCTAATTTTGGAATTATTAACGAAGCGGTAGCAGTATGCGAATATCCTTTGCAGTCTTAAAAATGAGTTGCTATGTTGCACAGAAGACACTAAATCTATGGTGTTGACGAAAACAGAGAGAGCCAGTTTTGATGCCCTTTGTTCGGGCGGGTTTGAGTTCGGGATGAATCTCTGAGGAGGCCAGTCATCTTCTAAATGAGAGAGAAATTCCTGGCCATGATACCAAAAGCCGGACCGACAGATGGTTGCTGGTGTTGTTCCTCTAGAAATGAGGTCTGCCGGATTTAGTACTGAATCTATATGACGCCATTGCTCCCTTCGCGTTAAATCTTGAATTTTCGCGATGCGGTTGGCCACGAATGTTGTCCAGTTGTGCGAAGGAGCTGAAAGCCAGGCCAAAACTATTGTCGAGTCAGTATAATAGAATATATTTTCTCCGGGTATTATGAAGAAGGTTTTTTAACGATCAACCAATTCTGAAGTCAGAAGTGCAGCGCATAATTCCAGTCGTGGTAGAGATGTATTTTTCATAGGAGCAACGCAAGTTTTTTAGCAGATTAAACGTGATCGGATCTGCCCGTATTTATCAACACTGCGCAGGTAACAGCAAGCGCCGTAAGCTCGTTCGCTGCTATCAGCAAAGGCGTGCATCTGGGTACTTATGACTTCAGCTGGCGCTAGAAGGTAGCGCGAAATCCGCAAGCCATTTAATTTAGAAATTTGCTCACGATATTCTATCCATTTATTTGCATACTCGGGAGGAATTGGGTCGTCCCACGAAAGCTTGATTTTCCAGAGTTGTTGCAGGAATATTTTACCCCAGCTTACTACTGGCCCGATTAATCCCAAAGGATCAAATACTCGGGCTAGGTCTGATAATATAATGCGTTTGGTTATGAGACTTGTATTTCGTGGGGAAATGTAAAATTGGAAGATGTCTTCCTCGGGCTGCCAAATAAGACCAAGAGTTTTGATGACCTCATTCCCGCATATATTTAGATATTTCTCCCGAAATTCTTTTGGAATATCGTTAAGAAGAGTGGAGTGGTTAGCGCAGAATTTTCGCAATTCAAAATGACCTCTCTTCAGCAACGAGACTAGTTCCCTCTGAAGCGTTAGGGCTTCGTTTAAGGAATCAGCGCCAGTCATGCAGTCGTCCACGTAGAAATCGTTTTCCAGTGTTTTGCTTGCCTGTGGAAACGCGTTACTTTCGCTGATAGCCAATTGCTTAAGGCAGCGTGTAGCTAAGAAAGACGCCGATGAAGTTCCGTAAGTTACCGTGTTCAACATGTAAGTCTCAAGAGGGTTGGAGATTTCATCGCGCCAGAGTATTAGCTGATATTTGCAATCTTTGGGATCAACTAGCACTTGTCTGTACATTTTTGTGCAGTCGGCTGTGAACACGTAACGATGTGTTCGAAACCTGATTAAAATCGAAAATAAGTCCGGCTGGATTGAAGGTCCTACCATTAACGCATCATTTAATGAGATACCAGAGCTGCTATTTGCACTTGCGTCAAAAACTACGCGAAGTTTTGTGGTTGAACTGTCCAATTTTTGAATACAATGGTGCGGTAAGTAATAATTGGGATTCGGAATTTTATTGGATGGTATTAAAGACATGTGACCCAATTGCTGATATTCGGCCATGAATTCCTTGTACGTCGCATACAGCTCTGGCTGTCGCGAGATTCGACGTTCCAGGGAAAGAAACCGGCGGATGGCAGCCTCTCTGGAATTTCCTAATTGTGATATGTTATCGCGAAACGGCAAGCGGACAACAAATTGACCGGCAGTCGTACGCTTTGCTGTGCTCTGAAAGTGTTGTTCGCATAATTGCTCTTCAGTCGTGAAGACCGTCGTAGGGCAATCGTGTCTTTCTATTTCCCAAAATTGATTGATTTGTTGCTCTAATGAGGACAGCGATGGACCTGTGATAAGGCTGCAGTGAGGCGGTGAAGTCTCAGTGTGTGCCCTCCCCATTACTATCCACCCCAAACGCGTATTTTGTAAGGTGGGAAGGCTATTTGAGAGTCTGATTTGACCTTTATCTAACAGCTGGCTAAATATGTGGTGGTATGCGCCAGCCTTGAATATTTATGAAACGATCTGGTTGTTGACCGCTAATGCTAGGAAGAATGTGCGCTTCTATATCTTGGGAAAACTCTTGACACCGCGATCGAATCGAAATATTAACTTTGTAATGCGAGTTAATTCCAGTAGTCCCTATGCCGGATATGGGTGTATCTGCTGCTTCGCGTAGATGTCCTAATCGACGGGCAGCATTCTCCGAAATGAGATGGAGTTGCGATGCTGAATCTAGGAGAGCTCTACACGTAACTAATTTGCCATCTATATCTGGTATATGTATTAAGGCTGTAGCTAAAAGAATATACGCACCTTGCACCTTTGATTGCGGTGCGCAAGTGTTAAAAGCTGAATGACCATGTACCTGAGGAGCAATGTCTGAATTTCCCATCCTAAAGCTTGATGCACTAGGATCTAATATAATTGGGGATTTCAATTGGTGCTTATGAAGCAGTGTGTGGTGTTTGCTTGAGCACAATCGGCATTGACCGGAAGGACAGGAAGAAATTGGGTGTTTTGCCTTGAGGCAGTTAGTACACATACCTATTGAATTTACAGCAGTTAGTCTTTCCTCAGGGGTTAAACTCAAAAATCTTATGCACTTAACAATATTGTGTTTGGAACCAGAACAGTATGGACAAACGGTAGTATGCGTGACCTTAAATGATCTTTGTACTATCGGCTTATGTAATTTAGGTTTGTCTTTAGTGTTAGCCATAGGGGCTGCATATGAAAACTCTAAATTCGATTTCGCCTCTAACAGATGTGCCCTCTTCTCTAATGATTTTAAAAGTTCTTTAAGTGTTGGCATTCGGTCCGAAGGGCTGTCTTCTTCCCACTTTTCTAATGTAGCAGAATCGAGTTTTCTCGATATTATGTAAATGATTACGTCATCCCATTGTAAGGCTGGTCGACCTAACGTAGATAGAGCGCGTAAATGAACATTAACGTTATCAATTAGGTCCCTCAACGTCTTAGACGAGGGTTTCGAAATCGGAGAAATTGAGAAAATCTGGTGAATATGTTCCTGCGATATAAGCTTTATGTTGTTATATCGCTCAACTAACAAACTATACGCGACACTGTAGTTTTTCTCTGAAATTTCTATAGACTGAATAGTCCGTAAGGCAGTATTTGTCAAAGCGGAGCGCAAGTAATGGAAACGCGAGACGTTATCTATAGCGTCATTTTTATGCACCAGTGCATTGTATGTTTCTATAAATGACATCCATTTCGTGTAGTCTCCGTCAAATTGAGGCAAGATAATTTTTGGTAATTTCAAACCACTGGACTTTATATTTGCCGTTTCAGAGTTTCTATTTAGTGTTTCGTCTGCCTCTCCTGCCTTCTTTTTGTTGATAAAGACTAGCAAGGCGGGGCGAAGATTGAAATATAATTCTTCGAAGTCGGCGCGTCTTTTTGTTGTATCATCACCCTCTTCAAGCTCTTCTAGGGAGCTTTGGTACTTGTCAAAATTATCATTAATCCGCTCGAGTACCGATAGACGGGTTTCTAATTCAGGTATAGACGCTTCTGCAGCACGACTTTGCATAAATTCGTTAATCCGGCTTATTTGTTCAGCCGCAGTATTCAGTTTGATTTTTAATTTTGCTATTCTTGCCTCAAGTTTGGCCTCAGACATTGCGTTAAGTTAAATTCGAGATGACTCGCACGTTACTATACTATGGAATTTATTAACAATGCACTGGACAGACCGTAACGGTTGATGACAGCCTAAATAACGTTGTTGGGATGCTTGAGAATTCACGTTATACGGCAAGAACACTTTTCACCATGATCACTTGTATAAGAGTTAAATCAAAATCGCGCGCCACATAACAAGGGAAACCGAAATATCTTTTGTTTTCTCTTTTATTTTTACAACACACTTTGATTTGTCACACACTTGTTCTAGTTCCGTTTAAATATGCAAAATTAATTTACACTGCATGCTATTGTGTAATCCAATTATTAAATATATTTGTAGGAAATGGAACGCGATACAGTTACCTGTTATGAGGAGTTGTAGCTAGCGGCCTTATTCCTTTATTCTTTGCGATCGTAAATGTGATTCTTGTTTTCCTCCAAGAATCACGTCGGGGGCACCAATGTTTGAAGGGTAATATTCGTACGGTTATAAATAAAAATGTAACTCGATTAAATTGACAAATGGTTAATTCAAAATGACTTTATTTAACTTAAATATTTATAAACAGGAATAGCGCGTAACCGGATTGAACTGCTGCTGATAACTAACTAACTAAACTAGCTACTGACGATGTGCTATTACTGTCTGCCGATCGCAGTGAGATAAGCGGTCGTTCACACCCAGCAGCTGAGAAGTGAACAATTGCGTTTGTGCCTATATATTAACATTGTGCTGCACCTTTATATGTAGATGTCATCTGGTGATAAATTTCGTTACTGCTATTATTGAACAGAAGCAACGCAAGCCTTTACTGCACTTTCCCTGTTGACTGGCTTAGTTCTACATAACTATCAGCGAATGCAAGATGCTTTACTAAGTGGTCTCATAGATCTTCACCACAGCAAAATCAGCCCCTTGCTCATTACTCCAACACAGCTACGGGAGCAGCTTACAATAATAAAGTAACACCTTCCATCTACTTTATCTATACCAGGAAATAACTCGGATGACGGATTAATGGTGTACAATATAATGTCAGCCGCAACTAGGGTAACGGAGTCATATATACTGTTCGATATCAGGATACCATTACAATACAACGAATATTTCCCAATATTTAAATTAATTCCGGTTCCAATTCCACACGAAAACGGATTTGTCCTAATCAAACCTTCGTCGGAATATCTAATTGTAAGCTTGCCCAGAGACAGAAATTTTCCCCTCACGCAAAGAGAAATTGATAGCTGTTAACAGCTAAACGGGGAGAAATACTTATGCCATCAGAATCATCCAATTTTTAACTTAAAAGCCAACATAAGCCAATGAGAGATGAGCTTTTTAAATCATCAAAAATCACTATCAAATTGTCAACTGCGATCCTCCAATAGATCGAGTGTGTGGCCACAACTTCACAGTCCCAACAATTGGTTGTACTGCATGGATTCGGAGACGACATTCAACATCGCATGTGGAACACATGTGTTGCAAATAACCGTCAAAGGAAGCAGTGTTCAACAGGTCCGACCAGACTGCTCAATAAAACAATCATCCATGACGATTACTGGTCATGGCCGTTATCTGAGTAAGGTAGTTTCATCATTCATTCCACAAATGAACCTAAGGGACTTCTCAAGGAGCCACAAAGACACGCCAGAAAAACATGCCACTCCAGAGCTTCATTTGCAATCCAATGATCGCGAATTCGATGTCCTGATCAACCAAATAAAAGACCTGAAGGAAAGGGAAATTTTTCAACAAGGACCAATACTACAAGACGTTCTTCTATGCGCACTACTTGCAGGATGTAGCTACTATACATATATGAGATGCAAGCATACCCGAAATCAGTTGTCCATACCCCCTCCAATACCAGCAGTACGCTCCCATATTACGATCAACGAAGACTTTGTGTTGCATAGCAACCCCAGGGGGAAGGATGAACAATTACCTACGAATTAGATTAATATACATATATACATACATGCATACCTATAGAAAGAAAATAATTTATTTCTAACAGTATAGCTTCTAAATCTCACATTGCGTCTGGGGGAATACTTTTCATGCGCAAGTAATCAAATATCACTTGCCTGCGCCTGGGAAATGCAAGCTTGCAAATTCTTACGTGAAATTGCCGCCTGCAGTTCTTATGAGAAAGATTACTTTTCCAGAAATTTTTTATTTAAATTTTTATATAAATTGACGAGCAAGTCGAAGGGTGCATTGGATGTACAACGTGAGGAATGGTAGTCAGGATTAAATTATAATTATAATAAAGTAAAAAAAAAAAACTAAAAAAAAGGATTCCATTACTGTGCAATTAACTACACACATACATATTTCTCTTTGCTAATTGTCTAAAAATTATTTTTGTAACACAATAATTCCAACAATTCCTAAAATTCTGTATAGTGAGAAAGTTGTCTTCTACAATGCTGAGACTTTACATAATTGAAACCTTCAAACTACCCCAGTTAGCGGAATTTATTCTGCTGTACTTCCGGTATTTTCGCAATTATTTCGGAGGATTTTACATTGTATATACCTGCGTTAGACTGAGAAAATGGGTGTTATTCTGACGTAAATTATATAATTTATATTCAGATTATTTAGTATTTGACCTCTTATTCAAGTCTTTCACGGAAGTTGTATGGAATTTAGTCCTTATCTCAAGCGACTAACATGGCACCACACATGTTGTGCACTGTAATATCCTCTGTTTATAGCTAGGAGCATGACGTGTGTGCGCCTTTTTCAACTATACGAAGCTCCTTTATCATGGAAAACCAGGAGGAGAAGGCTTGGTCAGTATGAAACCGTTTTTCTTTTACATATCCTTAAGCTTATTATTATGAACGTAAAAAGCAAAATTATTATAATATGAGGCTTTTGAATGGTGCAATATGTTTGAATTATGAAACGAACATGTAACACGCTTTTATACTTATTCCGGCCAAAGAATGATTTATTGTGTGTGTGCTCTTTACATGAACACAAATGTGCCGAAATATTTACAGCCATTTTCGCTGGAGATGCTTAAGAAAAAGTGCAAAGCACGCAGTAAGGCTTACATTTTGGGTATAGACTGTGATAGGTCATTTTAAAGCCAAGCATTTGGGCTTTTTAAAATCAATATGAAAAATTGATATTGATGACGTGTTTTTTGATAAAAATAGTAGTTAAATAAAAAAACACGACTAAACATTCCAAACTTTTAAATTTGTTAAGCCATAACTTCAAAACGGAAAGGGTGATGGATAGACCATTGGAAAGGTCAAACGACTATCTATCTACCAAAGCTTCAATCGTTGTCATAGGGTGTAACGTTCAGAAGTTTCAAGGTGATCTATAAAAACATACCCAAATATCTTAAAGTCCCGTTATTTCAGAGACAGTGACGATCCCCCCCCCCCCCCAACAACAATTTTTTTGCCCGGACCACATACCAGACAGCCTGTATATATGCATTAGATATATTTAAAGGAGGGCAAAACGCTAGAGAATATCCTTTCAGAAATCTTCACGGCCTTGAGAGAAAGGGAAGTATGAATATGTTATGTATTTTGCATAAGTTTTATAACTCATAAGTTTAATCATCGAATTTACATATTATGCTTATACGTGGAGTATTCGTAAAGTAAGTACCATTTAATTCTAGCGCCGACGCAATGCTGCGGTCGGCATTTAACGCATGCGTGCTGGTCTTCCCTGTTCACTAACTCTTAATGGATGCCATTTTGGTTGCTCTATGTTGTATTGTCGGTTTACTGTGCACATTTGAAATGTTTAATACAATTACTGATCCCGCCGACTGTGAGATTCAAATTCAAATTCAAATCAAATTTATTCAAAAGAAAATTTGTACAAAATAAGGCATAGCATTTTAAAAAATACTTAGCATGAAAATTTAGAAAATATAAAAATAACCGCAAGCAAAATATGAATAAAAGGAATACATATATAAAGACTAAAATGAACTTATGTAAAAAAAGAAAAAAAAAGATTAAATTCCTAAGTCATAAATACAAAAGAAAGAAATACAGAAATAACAATTATAAAGAAAGTGAAATAAAAACATTCTTCTGTACTGAAAATGCATTAATTCAATTCCTTAAGATTTCTTACAAACTATGATGATAATCAAATGCTTTTTAAATGGTAGTTACACAAATTATTCATTACTGTATACCCAAATTAAAACTATAGAAGGGATGCTCATAATTTTAAAATAAAACTTTATCTTCGCGAAATTATACACTACTTTTTCAACACAGCAAGAACACAAAGTAAGAGATATAACAAAATGCAAATGAGTAACAACCATCTAAGTGATGCTGTAAAAATGAAATTCATTTTAAAATATAATGAAAATTCATTTGCAAAGTCATAAAATGTAAACGGAGGCCATTAAATCCTTTCCAACCATTATTAAATTGCCAGCGAGTTTGATTTTTTCTTGTTTTCTTTCTTCCTTCCTTCCTTGTTGACTTCCTTGCAAATACTTCTAAGGAATATCTTCAGCTAACATTAGTTTTATCCTGTGGAAAGTGTCACGTATGAATAGTTTTTCTGCACTTTTGAATAACTGCTTTTAATTTTTAGTTGATAAAAAGCGTAATTAATTATTTTTTTTCTGAGAACTTTCTCATAGTTGGTACATACTTTAAAGATCCACTATACCAAAGATGATCATAACTTCTGTATATACAGAAATAAAATATTTTGAACCAATTTTTTTTTCACGGTTGCATAATATAAATTTTATTGGGTTTAGTTGAATCAGTGGAGGAAGCATCCTGCGGGAGTAATTTTATTTGCACAGGGTGGAGTAACGTAAGGTCAGACGATAAACGAAGTATGTTTTTTTAACAGAAAAATTAAGGTAAGATGAGGTTATTATTTGTGGCTAGGAAAAGATATGTATGCAAATTTTGTTCTTATTCTCTATGACACAGTGTAGGAGTAGCTTCTCCACCATTCTCTACAAACTTTGGAAGATCATTGAACCTCCAGTATCACAAAGCTCGTTTCGCTGCAATGATATCTTACAATCCTTATCGGTAGAAACTTGTCCTAGTCGCTTCCCTGACTTCTCTTATTTTTTTCAATCAGACTTACCTTAACACACCTTACTCTTCCACCTATCTGCCATCATAAAACATCGTAAGCAACTAAAAGTACTTTTTTTTTCTAAACACACAAACGATGCTAGATATCTTGGTGTTGACAATGGAATAGTATTTGATTTGAAATCCTTCGTAGAACATAAATGGATACTCTTTAACTTGTGACTTCAATTAGACACACCCAAGTCTCATAAAAGGGTCTTAAGAACCCCGAAAATAGAACAGATGTCTTAAATATAACTGGCATAAAAATCGAATCGATAGGGGACTCTAGGATCGGATAGGCCACTTTTAAAAGCTAATGAATGAACAAAGACTCATAGCCATACTGAAATACCTAAAGCAAAAAATACTTCCTTATGTGATAAGAGTACGGAATTAATTAACTTTAGGAATATTACTCAGGGTTATCTCTGGCCATGATGTATTTAAAAATTGTATGGACTGTGAAAATTTTTAGAAGCGGGATTAATCTATGCTGCAAGGGTTTGGGTTTATTTCAAATAGGGTAGATAGAGTCACTAGTTTTGAATATCAGATTAAATAGCTTAATCACGTATATGTTAGACTGCATGCTGGATGTACGTATACATAGAAGGCCGACTCTAGAGATTCACAAATATTCAAATCACAGAATGACTACTGCAGAGGAAGATTGCTGAAGACTTGTTTTTGGATGTGATTGGCTCCATAAAATATGGAGGTCACTACAAACAGTTCATATTAGCTGTTTTCATTTAATAATGTCCGAACAAAGGCCATCTAAAAATATCTCGTTGCAGTAATGGATTTCAGTGTGTGAGAAGTAGGAGAATTGCTTAAGAAATGGATTATTCAGTCTAAGGATAATGATCTAGTTGCTCTGTCAGAGATATACTATAAGGTATATGTGTAAGAGTCGTAAACGAATTTCTGGATAATCTGGATAGGGATAAGTGGAAGTCTATGCTGGCAAGTTTACGGAGATACCCATCCGTCATTGACGAGATCATTGAGTTTATTTTGGGTAGAATCAGCAACTGGTAAAGTCATGAAGATGGAGTATGAATACGAAAGAATCTTATCCTAATTACCATAAAAATCAAGATTTCGCACTATCTACCAATCCAAAGTATATGTTTTTATTTCATTAATTTAGAAAAGTGAGGAGAGTGTATGGGTGATCAGATTGGAATGAGTTTGAGATCTCTAGTGGCCTTGAAGTTTGACCACTATAAAGTCAATTGTGCATCATCTACATTTACGAGAAATTACTCATAAATCTCAGCCAAACATTATAACGAAATTTAGATTAGGAGCCAAACCTCCCTTCCTATTTATGTGAGTCACCATTTTAATAATTTTTCCGCTTTCTTTGCATACAGGATTGTCAATATATCACCTCATGTAGGTGACCCCTTGAGAGAAGATAGTTCAACGAGAATTTAACTTGTTTAGTCCGAATAGAATTTTCCTTAAGCTTATGAACAGCGATGGTACGTCCAGTTTAAATTTACGACTTTTTGGATTTCGTGACCAACACTGCTGAACTATACATATATTGGGAAAATACTAATGTTGAAAATACATTATGCATTGAAATTCTGTGTTTTTTCTACTTTTTCTTGAACATGTTTAGCTAAAATTACTTATAAAGCTCCTTCTGGCACATATTAAACTTTTTCGCGAGTTAAGCTTAAAAAAAAAGACCAAAAAACGCAGATATGGTTACATTTTAGGCACAAAGTGCGATAGGTCATTTTAAGTTGAAGCTTTTGGGCTTCATCCAATAATACAAGTTGACGAAGTATCTTTTGATAAAAATAGTAGTTAAATAAAAAAAAAACAACGAGCTAAAGTTCCGAAATTTGAATTTTGTTGAACCGTAGTTGTTCCGTCTCGGATCCATCCATATACATATATGGCTGTCGTGGACACCTGGAAGAAAATACGAAACGCAAACAATCGTGTTCAGGAACGTCAAATTTAATTATACTTATCTGAAAATTTAATTTTAGCCGATCCACACATGTTTTCGTATTTCCAAAGACTCTTCAGTAGTATATAAAAAAAGATTCCACTTTTGATTATGTTCACACTGTATTATTAAAGTAAAGCTTTTCCTTTGTATCGCAGTAGAACACAGAAATTTTAATTTACATATTTGTTGATCCTAATTGATTTAGTTAGAGATTGGGCATTAATGTTGATAAAAAAAATGTTAAATCAAGTTCCTCTTACCACAGGATAAAATAAAAGACAATTATAACCAAGAAGCACAACAAATAATAACACATGACTTAATTATATATAACATGCAAGAACATTTAACAGAACTTAAATATTCCAGGCGAGTTTTCCTAACAAAAAAATAGAACTAAATACAAAGTTCGCACACTTACCGCACGTTGTTTGCAACTTTCTGGGGACAGCTGACACGTCTAATCTGAAATATCTTCGAGAATCGAGGATTGAATGGGAAAACATTGAAGGTAGCAAGAAACTTTTGATAACATAATGTATAAAAAGGAAAATAAGGTAAAGAACCATCCAATGCAGTTATCATAAGATCAACCAATCATATTTAAAAGAAAAATAATTTGCCGACAAATTTGGTAAAATTTCTAGAACTTTAAGATGTCATCTACAAACTGTAGAATTTCTGAACAATGATGATTATTGTTTCGGAATCGGGCCGTATCAGACATTGCATAAAATAGTCGAAATCTTTCAATAATAATTCAGAAATCGCTATATTTCAAATTTCAAATCTTTATACGGATAGTTCTTAGGAATAAAAGTGCTCTTAAATAAAAAAAAAAAATGACCACCCTGTGGTTTGTGTTGAGTTGATTTTGAATTCTTCAGTTTTCACAATTAAATTTTGAATTTTGAACTCATTAATGTTTGTAACTAAAAAGGTGAGCAATTGATGGAATTAGATTAAGAATAAACTTAAAAATTGATAACTTGGTGGTTTTATTGGATAATATCTGAGAACGAGTTTGGCGCTAAAGGTTCCTTTAAGGATCACGAGCTCGATACCAAGTTTGGGTGAAGTTTTTTTTTTGTTGTTACGATTGTATAGACTATATTTTTCATCGAAGAGACTCAGAAATAGCTTTCAATGTGAGATCGAATCCCCTAATTTATTCATTAACTTCAAAATAGATCAAAGGAAGTAAAAAATGTATAAATTATTGGAAAGGTCTATGGATAATCACTCTAAAAAATTATAAATCGTAATCAGACGTATGTTACATGATGGTATAGAGTGATAAGAGGCATACCCAAATATTTTTAAGTTCCGTTATCTCGGAAAACCTTGGGATTCCCCCCATTCACGGGACACCCTGTATAGTTTACATATAGATTCACTTTATTAATCATAGTTCTGTGAAGATACTAAGTATTTGGGTTAGAATTAGAGAGGGCTATACACTGCGATTTATTGGAGTTAAGATTAGATAATTGACCACCTAAACATTTTTGTAAGATCATCATGTATTCTGTAGATACAATCCTTTAAAAACACATGGGGTCTAAATAAGTACACCTACATGTCATTTGCATACAAGTGCAACTGGACATCATGTACAACATCACATATATAGTTAATATAGAGACTAACGAGGAGAAGTCCCAAGACTGATCCTTGAGTAACTCCACATGATAAAGGCATTCTAGAAGACGGAATATGTGACTAATAATTCTATACTACTGCACAATATATCAAAGAAGAAGAAATCTTTAACTGTACAAATTTCGACCCTTCACTCAAATGTTTCTTAACTAATTTTATACATATAATACGTAATGAAATATAATTTTTTGACGACACACTTATGTATGTTAGTTACTCTATAGGGTTATATTAATGTAAGCTTTTAGGTTTTCTATAATTTTCTCAGTCAGGTGTGGCTATTTAAACCACTTTATGGCTAGGCATAGAAGACACCGGCTACACCTAAAAGTTACGCCAGCAATATTTTCAGTCAAAACACTTGGTCTGGCCTGCGTCTTGTGAAAATCTACGTGTAACCAAATGTTAATTGGTAGAAATCACTGCATCTGTTACGACGCGTCTGTGCCGGGTCGTACATTTCCGAACTGTTGACCAACCACTAGCAAACCTAATAAAATTTATTTCGAATTTTGCGTCTAAATGTACTTTGCTAAAGATGCAAAAACCCGAAAAACAAAAATTGTAAACAGTCTGGTGTCAAATCGTGAACCAAAAAATGATCAATAAAGAACTTCATTTGTCAAGACAACAAAAACGAGCAATTACTCAAATTACTGCAGAATTGAGTTATTATATTGCATTCCTTTTCAGAAACGCATTACTATATTAAACATTTTCAGCAATACAGATTGACAAGATTGGTGAACGTTAGCTTGACCTATACACGGTGAGGTTTCAAGAATAGATTCAGTCATTGCATGGATGACATTGGGGAACTTCAGCCTGTATTCAATTCCGATCGTGTTAGCTATCTGGTCGGGCTGTCGTTGGGACAGATGATGTCAGTTCAAAATTGAGGTCATCCATTGCCTTGGTGACATTGGAAAACAGTCGCATTTCGTAAATTCAAATGATGCTTCCCGAGTCGTCCAGATGGGATGTCATTGGACTGAGACAACTTATAAAATAGTTGTCTCAGCATCAATAAGGAGCTGGTTTTCCTACAGTTGTGAGGGCTACATAGGATCGACTTTGTTCAGGATTCCTGTATCCTTCACAAATAATACTCGTTCAGGTTATCATTGCGACAGTCTGGACTGAAGAGGTGAACTCGTTCATAGATCGAAGAGGCAGCATCAAGCCACCATTAAGAAGACTGGAGGTTTTCCGAGCCTTTCTATGTCCGGAAGCTGGTCAAGTCTCATCTTGCTGCTTATCGAGCTAACCAAGCAGTCAAGCCAACAGTTTTTTGGGTCAAGCAATATTCAAGCCGTACGCTTCCTACGTCAACTATACATCACAACAGCCACCGTTCCTGTTACAAGCAGCTCTGTTAGCCACTCAGGTTTGTTTCATCTTCTTGAATACACATCAATTATAGATATATCTACTGAACAGATTTAATCCCAAACATCTCTCGTGTATATCACAAATTATAAATAAAACCAGAAATTTTTCTTTCCAAATTATTATATAACCTATTAAACATACTGTTGATCTTGGCTCTTTTGCCTCGATATTGCTGTGCAGAACTTAGGGTGTTACACCGTAAGTAGTGTTGTGGGTGCAGCGGCTCTTAAACCAGTACACCAGAAAGCTGTCGGAGTTACAGTGCCTCAAGCAGACTCACTTAAGGTAAATTAAAAGTCTTGGTTCACTGTATCGTAGCAACTAACTAATTCTTTATTGAAATTCGCTTTTTATAAAGTTACAAAAATGCCTAATTAGCTAAATACCAAAATTCACAAATAACTTACCACAGAATGAAAGAATTTCCCTAGCCACAAAGTTCGCACGCGCATTCCGTCAATTATCTCACCGGTGTCGACTTTCGTCTGGCTTTATCATTTCAGTCAGAATAATTTTGCTGATATGCAAAAATAAAATGCAAAAAGATATACAAGGTGAAACCATGTGAAGATCTTAGAATATGAGACTAGCGAAATTCTTGCTGTGATAAGTTTGTACATGTATGTATATGCGTACTATCTAACTATTTTTTAATGTTATGTTAATATAGAAAATGTAATGATGAACATCCTCCCCCGCGTTGAATGATGAATTCAACTGTTGAAATCTATGTTGAAATCGGGAACTTGTTTTTCTTCATCTTGATCTGAGGTGCAATCCGCTTGACTGATGTATCGCCTCGGTTGTGGGGTTGGCTTAGTTGGAATCCGGGAACAAATGCGGGATTTGTAAGTCCAAATTATGAAGATGATAATGGCAAATACCAATGCCAAACCCGTATAGCCAATAGCAAATTGATGAACATCGTGAGGGTGAATTGTTGGAAGATCGATGTGGAGCTGTTGAATTTGTTTTTGAATGGATTCTAATTCTGTCCCTTGTGGTTTGAAATCAGGTCCGTCTGATATGTTAGGACGTGGTCCCTCCAATTTCACTTGTTGAGTTAGATTTGTGGTAGGTATGTACGACATCCTTGAACTGGTCGGGAAAGCATTGTGGCCGCGTATGGTGATCAGAGGCTGTTTGATGATACATTCCTTTTGAAGTTTTAAAATACCTGATCCTTCAATGGCCATTTGGTTGACTGTGTCTTCACATACGACATTGATCGTGGTTTTTTCTTTCAAAGCAAACAGCCATTCATTTGGATTATGAAGTTGAGTCCAGTGTGGGCCATCTCCCGTTTGAACAATTTTGCACGTGGGGGATTGTGGTAGGTGGTTGATGAAATCTATCTCACAAGCCCCGAGGGCAGATCCCTTATGATATATGGGATGATGTTGCTTGCATAAGTGTCGACCTCTGGTGATGGTGCGGCATGCCTGGAGACTATGCTCGGTGAGTGGGTAATATTGGTCTCGATGGAGATTCACCACCAAGTATGGGAATGATGGTTGTATGGCTAAGAACGTGTTGTTGATCAATGTCGGAACTGGAATGATGCTAAACAATTCAAAATCCTCGAGTGTGCATAAAGGGAGTCTGAGTTTAAAGATGATGTGTTCGGCCGTTGGTCTTCCTTCGATTGTCATTAAATTGTAAAATTGCAAGACGTCATCTATTGTTAGTGGCTGCTTTAATGATGAAGGAAGATGACCTTTGATTGTGGTTAATTCCTGACGCATCTGATCTGGCGTGATCAGTTGTGGACTGATTTTTCCGTTATGAGTATCCACTAGTACGTCTAGGATGACGCCTTGGATTCTTTGAAAATTTGAAGCTGTCAACATGGCTTGCATTGCCAACGTGATGAAGACATTTGATAGTTTCTCCTGATAAATGTCTTGGTGTATGCCATTCATGTCTGCAGAAATCTTGTTGAGATGAATCTCCCAATTCCTGAACTGCTTGTCTATCGTCTCTTGCTTCTTCCGCATGATGTTGATGGTCGCATCAATGATTGAAGTTTGATTCTTGATAAGGGCTACTAAGTGATTCTCGTTTTGCTTGATTTCGTTGATCGTTTTAGACATGGCTTCTGCATATTCAGAGTCTAACACTCCGAACAGGGTATTCGCGATATTACCTATGAAATTTATAGCACCTCTTTTTCCTCTGCCTTTGTTTTCTGTTGGTAATAATAGCTCATTATTTGCTGAGAGTTCCTTAGTTAGAAATTGGAGGTGCTCCATGATTTGTTCACATGCATTCCTCTCAATTATTTGATCACATACGGTTTTAAGTATGCGACTGGAGTTGACGAGTGCATCGAACTCTTTCCAGAAAGGTTGCATGTCGTAATATGCCACCAGGTTCCACTCGCTGGATATTATGTTGGTAGAGCCTAGGCCTTCAAAATAAATGCCCGGCTGCGACTTGAAACAGGTCGTTTCAACAGGTGCACTTCTAGTTGTCGAGAATGTGAGACAGACAAGGAACAATGAAACGAATGCTGATCCGATGGATCGTCGTTGCCTTTTTCTAGGAGCTGTGTCTGTTAGAGAAGTCTCCCTAGTTTGACTCGATGTCGAATTAATGGAAATTGACCTGCGATGCGGGTTACTTTGATCGCTCGCTGGTCGAGCAGTTCCTTGTGCTTCTATATCATCTATGGTGTTTGAACTGGGCGGTTCGATTTCATCTTCTTCTTGATCCTCGTTCATAGGTAAAGGCGCTAGTTTGTGAATAGCGCGTCGTAGTGTCCCATTTGCAGTGCGTACATCAGCGACGCGTACCAAATTGTCGGGTCCTGTGTATGTTTTCACAATTCGTCCAAGCGGCCATTTGAGGGGTGGAAGATTGTCTTCTTTGATAATCACCATTGTGTTAGGTTGGACATTGTGGCAGCGTTGCTTCCATTTGTACCGTTGCTGTAGTTGATTTAGATATTCGCTAGACCATCTTCTCCAGAACTCCTGTTTGAGATGAGAAACGAGTTTCCAACGGGTGATGATGTTTGAGTGTTGCGGGGTTGCAGTTGCGTCCATTGTGCTCGTCAGAGGCTCCCCAATGAGCAAGTGACCTGGGGTCAATGCTGTTAGATCATTGGGATTCGTCGATAGTGGTGTTATCGGACGTGAATTCAAAATTGCCTCGATTTCAATGACGGTGGTTTCTAATTCTTCATAGGTCAGCGAAGCTGACGTTAACGTTCGCTGCAAGAGATGCTTGGCTGATTTTACAGCTGCTTCCCATAGGCCGCCAAAGTGTGGGGCTCGGGGAGGGATTAGATGGAAATCAGTGCCGTTTGTGCTGCAAGTTGTTGCTATTTTTACATCCATCTCTTCACATTCGAGCATTTTTCGTACTTCTGTGAGTTGGTTTCTGGCGCCCGCGAAGTTCGTGGCGTTGTCACAATAAATCTTGCGGCAATGCCCTCGTCGTCCCGTGAACCTTTTGAGTGCTCCAATGAATCCTAGTGTTGTGAGATCACTTACAACTTCTAGATGGGTGGCCTTGGTCGCGAAGCAGCAGAAAACAGCTATGTAACTCTTTTGTGGTCGTTTTCCTCTTATTTTGAAATGCGTCCAAATGGGTCCGCAGAAATCGACCCCAGAGTTCACGAATGGTCTGGCGGGTTGCACACGGTCGGCGGGCAAGTTTCCCATTAATTGCGATAGCATCTTTGGGTTTGCTCTTGTGCAATGAACGCAGTGCTGGACAACAGAGCGAGCCAGGATTTTTCCTGTCAGTGGCCAATATTTTTGTCTTGCCATTGCGAGAAGAGTTTGTGGTCCTACATGATGGTTCTCCTTATGTATGTCATTAAGAAGGAGTTTAGTGAACTGATGTCCGTATGGTAGTAGCATAGGGTGCTTAGAATCGAACCCAAGTGTTGATGCTTGTAATCGTCCACCAACTCTCAGGATGTCTCGGTCATCCAGGAATGGAGTTAGACTGCTCAAAGAGCTGTTTTTGCTCACCTCACCATAGCGTTTTATATTTGCAATGTCCTGCATGAAAGGTTGCTCCTGCATTGTTTTTATAATTAATGTTTGAGCTTCATCTAATTCTTCACTGCTTAACGCTTTCCCGTTAATTTCTCCTTGAAACTTTTTCTTCGTATGAGCTATGAAGCGTAAGATATAGGCCATGACACGTTGTAGCTTTCTGAATGAATTCCCATGGTCGATTGCGCTTATGATACTTGTTGAGCTGGGGGTGACTACTGTTGACAAAGCAGTTCGCTTATGTTCGACTGTGTAATCTGTATCATTGCTTCTGTATGGATTGGGCCACATTGATTCTGCTCCGTGTAGAAACATGGGACCGTAAAACCATAATGTTGACCCGCTTAATTTCTCTGGAGCTAGGCCTCTTGACAATACATCCGCTGGGTTCTCTTTGGAATTCACATGGCGCCATTGGGTGGAAGTGGTGACATCTTGAATTCTAGCCACTCGATTGGCCACAAATGTGTGAAACGATGAGGACATGGAGTTTATCCAAGCCAAGACAATTTCGGAATCGCTCCATAAATAGATGTCCTGATTTGCGATGCTCAAATCTGTGCTGATTCTTCGAGACAGGTCAGCTCCCAGTTTTGCTGCGCACAGTTCCAGTCGCGGTAACGTTGTCTGATTTGCAGGGGCTACTCTAGATTTCGCACAGAGTAGTCGAACTGTAATGAGGTCATTCTTATCAACTGATCTCACATATGCAGCAGCTCCATATGCTTTCTCTGATGCATCTACGAATATGTGAATTTGCGTGCACTTCGGAATTCGATGAGAGAAAACATGTCTAGGAAATCTTATGGTATTCAAGGTTTTCAAGCCCTCACGAAACTTGGTCCATGACGTGTATAATTCCTGGGGCAATGCGGCGTCCCAGTCCAGCTTCAAAGTCCATAACTTCTGGAGAAATAGTTTGGCTACTACCACAACTGGAGCCATTATTCCCAACGGGTCATATAAATGGGCTATGTCTGAGTACGCTGTTCTCTTAGTAATCCGTCGGCCATCGATCCAGGACGCCTTTATGCTAAGGTCGTCAGTCTTGGGTAGCCAAATCAGACCAACAGTTTTTATATGCTCCTCCACCTTGTTTGCAAAGTCTAACTGTATTTCTTTATCTTCGTGGGCTATATCACGCATTAAGCGTGGATGGTTTGCGCACCACTTTCGTAACTTAAAGCCGGCTGTGTGCAATGATAATTGTAATTGTCGCTGTGTCTCAATGGCGTCTGAGAGATTGTTTGTTCCCGTGAGAACATCGTCTACATAAAAATCATGTTTCAGCACCTTTGAAGCTAGTGGGTGACTTTCGGCGTGGTCGTCTGCTAATTTCTGTAGACATTTCGTGGCCAGATATGGGGCGCTGGTAGTGCCATACGTGACCGTGTTGAGTTGAAAGCATTTGATGCTCTGGCTGGGATCAGCTCTCCACCAAATCAATTGATATTTTCTGTCAGATTGTACCACATTGACTTGCCGGTACATTTTCTCGATGTCGGCGGTGAATACATATCTTGGCATTCGAAAACGCAATAGGATGGAAAACAGTTCATCTTGTACTATGGGACCCGTGTGTAGGACGTCATTTAGGGATATGTTGGATGATGTTTTGGCTGAAGCGTCGAATACCACTCGGAGTTTCGTCGTGCTACTCTCAGGCTTAGCGATGCAATGATGTGGAAGGAAGTAGTATGGCTTCTCGATTCTAGTTAAGTCGACTTCCTCCATATGTCCTAGCTTTGCGTATTCTTCCATGAAATTGGAATATGCTGTCTTGAGTTCTGAGTCCTTGGAAAGCTTACGTTCCAATGACAGAAACCGTCTATAGGCGATATCCTTTGATTCCCCCAATGCTGTGGGGCTATCTGCAAAAGGCAAACTGACAGAGAAACGGCCGTATTGGTCTCTATAGGTAGTCTGAATGAAGTGTGCTTCACAATTTCTTTCTGCTGTAGTGAAATTGTTCTTATTGGCTCCTTCGGTGTCTTCCAGGCGCCAAAATTTCTCAATCTGCTGATCAAGAGCTTCATCTTCGGTACATATTCCGCACGCTGCTTTACTCTGTGGGACACCATTAGTTTTGCCTGCTATGGCCCACCCGAAAACTGTAGTCTGCATTGTTGGTAGCGTTTCTCCCAATTTGATTTGTCCCACCGACAAGATTGAGTAATAGATCTCTGCACCAATGAGGAGGTCTATTGGGCCCGGCTGGTTAAAGTTCGGGTCCGCTAATCTTATGTTGTGTGGTACTGGCCATGTTGAAGTGTCTATGGATTTTGCTGGTTGTGGTGAAATGATTTTCGGAAGTACATGAGCTTCAATTCTAACAGCAAATCCACTTATTTTCGACTGTAGTAATATGCTAACTCTGCGTTGAGATTGTTGCTTGCGTTGGCCAATGCCTTCAATATATAGTAACTCGGAAACTCCAGATAGATTCAGTTGTTTTGCCATCTTGTCCGTCATGAAGTTAAGCTGGGAGCCGGAATCCAATATGGCTCTGCATTCCACGCATTTGCCCTGGTTATTGACCAGATTTACCATGACTGTGCTAAGAAATATGTAGCCTGTTCGGTCTTAATTCGACAAAATATTGTAGAAACTTAAAATATTGCTCAGTTTACAATTTCAAATTAACGTAAATGGTTCTTTCTTTTAATTTGCCCAAAATATGTTGTACTTTTGCTTTTGACTGTAATATTATCATTGGTTGTCGATTTTTATACATACATATACATGCGTACATCTCTTGTCATTATTATTATCGCTAGTACTGTTATTCAGAATTAAATCTTGCTATCATATGTACATTTTTCTGTTTGTACTTCTTCGTCGTTGGACACAGAATAAAGTCATTCGTTGTTAAACCCAAAACGAGTTTTAATTAACACCTAGCTATCACTCAAAAATTCTTGAGTAAACATTTGGCGCCCGAGCAGGGACATTTCCGCAGAATCAATGAAGGAAAATTAAATTTAAAAATATTATAAAATTAAAATTGGATTAATCGTCGTGGGAAGTTGTCCTATTCATACAAAATCACCCGCTATACCAGCAATTGTCGCACAGCCATCACACGCTGACAGGAAATAATTGCATTTTTTATCAGTGGATTATATTAGCAGCTGTACATAATACCAAAGAGCATTTGATACTTTGCGGATTATTTCGAGGTAAATTCTTTCTATTTTATTTTACACGTGAAATCGAATGGTGAGATGATGTTATAACATTACATACTAAGATAGTGAACATTGACAAAAATATCGGTACATTACAAGTGTGTTGACTATATAGAGCGTTTTGACAAAAATATCGGTACATTACAAGTGTGTTGACTATATAGAGCGTTTTAATAAATTCTGAGCAGTGAAATTTTTATTGAACTTAACAAAATTTATAAATAAATAAGACTGCAAACAAAGAACTTAAATATAAGAAACTGTGCGTAATTTTTCGTCGTGGTTTTAACCTTTAGTAGCTAATAGTTGATTCTACCACACGATCTTCATTAGTTTAAGATAAGAATGTCGGAATTAGCGGATCTTAAAACTCAAAGATCGTCCACAAAAGGCTGCATCACTCGAATTAAAAATTTAGTGGAGCAAAAGGCTGATACGATTTTGCCTCCCGAAATTGAATGTAGATTAGGTATCTTGGAGAGTTATTTTAAGCAAGTTCTTGTATATCAAACCTCAATTGAAAAATTAGTTCCTAATGATGCAAATGAATTAAAATTTAGAGGTGAGCTTGAAGATTTATATTGCGCTACGAAATCCAAGTTGTTATCCCTGATGGCTGGTAGTAAAACAGCTAGTGATGTCAATGCTTCGATTCTTATTCCACAAACCAGTATAAGTCATTTACCTAAACTTAAGCTTCCACAATTTTCGGGAAAATATGCAGAATATCCGAATTTCATTGGAAGTTTCGCGAAGTTAGTGCATAAAGATGATAGCCTGTCGCCAATAGAAAAATTTAATCATCTCATCTCTTGCTTGAGTGGCCCCGCATTGCGAACAATCAAAGTATTCGAAGTTACTGAAGAAAATTATACAAAAGCTTTGGAACACTTGAAAATCAGGTACGACAATAAATACCTAATCTTTCAAGAGCATATTATCGATTTGTTCAATTTGTCAAAGATTTCGAAAAATTCTCCAGCCCAACTTAGAAATTTAGTGGATAGCACAACTGCTCATCTTAGTGCTCTTCAGTCGCTAGGTACATTCGAGGATATTGCTAATGCGTTAATAATTTATTTGGTTAGTTCAAAATTAGATCCAGAATCTCAATCTAAATGGGAAGAATCAATGGATATCTCAAAATTACCAACCTGGAATGATTGTGCTCAAATTTTAAACCGACGTTG
Source organism: Dioctria rufipes (assembly GCA_963924295.1). Lineage (NCBI taxonomy): Eukaryota > Metazoa > Arthropoda > Insecta > Diptera > Asilidae > Dioctria > Dioctria rufipes. The sequence goes on from OZ002743.1 coordinate 165,341,235, forward strand.
TCAATATTTGGAAGCTAGAGACGTGAAGCTTCAATGCCACGAATTAAATGCGTCAGTGCGGCCTGTCTATAAAGCGAAACCCGGTAAGACATTAAATTCGAATCTTACTTCGTTGGCAGCTAATCAGTCTTCTTGTTTGTTTTGTAATGAAATCGATCATGCAATCTATAAATGTCGGAAATTCCTTGAATTGCCAATTTTAGACAGATTTAATGAAATCAAAAGGCGAGCTCTGTGCCTAAATTGTTTAAATAAGGGGCATAGCGTAAAGAAATGTGTTTCAAAGAAATGTCGGGTGTGTGGTATGCCCCATCATACACTTCTGCATAGATATTCTTCACAAAATTCAGCATCGTTAGCGGAAAACGCTTTGGCTATTCAACCTGTCGTTGAAAATGCAGGAGGTCAGGTCGTCGGTAGTACTTCATTAGTGTCCAGTGAAGAAGCTGCAAGTCATGTTTTTCTCGCAACAGCGATCGTGAAGATTAAAGATAGATTTGGTTGCTATCATTTTGCCAGAGCGCTCTTAGACTCAGCTTCACAGCTCAATTTTATGTCCGAGAATTTATCCCAAATTCTCATGTTGAAAAGAAACAAGATTGAAACAAATATTAGTGGAATTGGCGATGTTTCGGCCAAAGTACGTTACTCCACTCAAGCAAATTTCAAATCGAGGATGAACGATTATGAAACCAACCTCACGATGTATATTCTACCAAATATAACCGGAGCCCAACCTGAGAGGAAAGTTTCTATTGATAATTGGGACATTCCAGGGAATATTCCGCTCGCAGATCCAGAATTTTATAAACCACAAAGGGTGGATCTATTGATTGGTGCGGACACATTCTTCAATTTGCTATGCGTAGGTCAAATCAAGTTAGGCCCAGATTTACCAACTTTGCAGAAAACCTTACTCGGTTGGATTGTGTCGGGAAGATATTCCAATTTGCATAATAGATATAAAGATATTACCTGTGTAGTGGCATTAGACTTATATAATGCTGAAGATAATTGTCAAAACCAAGAGGAATCGTTGAGTGAGATCGTCGAACGGTTCTGGAAGGATGAAGAAGTTGGAACTGAAACTGTGAAATGGAATCATGAGCAGTCTCAATGTGAAGCTATTTTTAAAAATAAATTTCGTCGTTCGCAGGATGGACGGTTTATGGTTAAGTTACCGTTCAAATCTGATCCTCAACAGTCATTAGGTAACTCGTTGGAAATTGCTCGCAAGCGTTTTTATAGTTTAGAAAGACGGCTTTGTAAGGATAATGACTTGAGGAGCCAATACTCCGAATTTCTTAAGGAATATCTCGCAGCCGGCCATATGGAATTAATATCTATAAACGATGTTCCCAAAGTTCATTTCTTCATGCCACATCAGTGCGTCTTACGTCCGGATAGTTCTACGACTAAGCTGCGCGTAGTTTTCGACGCTTCTTCGTGTAGTTCATCGAATAAATCACTCAATTCATTATTAATGGTGGGCCCGACACTACAAGATGATCTCTTCTCGATTGTTCTACGATTCCGATGCTACAAATATGCATTAACTGCAGATATAGCAGCAATGTATCGACAAATATTAATATATCCTGAGGATAGGAACTTTCAACTTATCTTGTGGAGGGAGAATCCTATCGAAGAACTTCAGGTATTCAGGCTAAAAACAGTGACCTATGGCACAGCATCTGCTCCATTTTTGGCGACCAGATGTCTCCTTCAGCTCGCTCAGGAGAATGCTGAATCGAAGCCGGAAGCTTCTAAGATCATCAGCAAAGATTTTTATATGGACGATCTTATCACAGGAGCAGATAGTCAAGAGGACCTTTTCAGGATCAAAGCAGAGGTCGAAGGTATATTAGCTTTAGCGCACTTTCAATTGCGAAAGTGGTATTCCAATAATCCACAGTTCTTAAGAGGTATTCCTGAATCGGAGCGTGAAAAGCCTTTAAGGATAAATGATTCTGATATTGTAAAAACTCTGGGAGTGGTTTGGGAACCTATAAGAGATGAGTTTCACTTTCATTACAGCTTTGGCACTTCATCGAAAGTTACAAAAAGGAGCGTTCTTTCAGACATCTCTCGGCTTTTCGATCCTCTGGGTCTTATTAATCCGATCGTTGTAAAGGCAAAGGTATTTTTGCAAGAATTATGGATCTTGAAATTAAGTTGGGATGAGTCCATTCCCTTAGACCTCGAATATCGTTGGCGTGAATTCAAGGAAAAACTTAAATGCTTACGCGACATTCGGATTCCTCGGCTGGTGCTTTTAGCGGGAAGCTTAAGTGGAATTGAGATTCACGGGTTTGCTGACGCCTCTGTCAGAGCATATGGTTGTTGTGTTTATATTCGAGTTATCGATACTGAGGAAAATATTACGGTCCGACTTTTATCTGCAAAGTCAAAGGTTGCACCCTTAAAAACATCGAGATCATTACCCTGCTTGGAACTTTGTGCAGCGGTACTTCTATCTAGACTTGTAGACAGAATTAGTCGTAACTTTCACAATCGTTGGGATAAAATATATCTATGGACAGACTCAGAAATTGTGCTAGACTGGATAGGATGTCATCCTTCGAATTGGAAAACTTATGTTGCCAATCGGGTATCGGAGATTCAGGAACGAACAAAAGACGCAATCTGGAGACATGTGACCTCGAAATCCAATCCAGCGGATATTATTTCAAGGGGTATGTGTGCTGCAGAAATTTCAAACTCCATCTGGTTTTCTGGTCCGCATTTTTTACTACAGGAAATGCAAAGATGGCCCCATGTAAAGGAACGACACAAGGACAGCGCTAATTTACCTGAAAGGAGAAAAGTAACTTCTATTTTAATATGTTCAGTCTCCGAAACATTCTTGGAGACTATTTACAAGGTTAGTAATTTCATAAATAATTGTCGTCGTTTCGCGTTAGTTCTTCGATTTATAAACAACCTCAAGCTTAAACGAGATCGTAAGCCCATAATATCAGGACAGCTCTCGGAAGCGGAAATAGAGGAGACCTTCATTCGAATTATCTGGGCAATTCAACAGCGGGACTTTGCTGACGATATTCGTGCCTTAGAATGTAAGGATGACGTTAAGGATAAAAGTGGAATCAAAAAGCTTTCACCATTTCTGGATGATCATCAGGGGTATAAAATTTTAAGAGTGGGAGGCCGTTTAAGAAATTCAGACTTGCCATATCACATCAGATGCCCTATTCTCATGCCTCGGAAAAATGCTTTCGTCACATCTTACATTAGATTTTTGCATCACAAGCATTTTCATGCGGGTCCGCTAGCTTTAGTGGCATTTATAAGGCAACGATTTTGGATTGTCAACGCTAGGGAGCAAGCTAGAAAGGTTGTTCGAGAGTGCCTTCATTGCTTTCGATATCGTCCGCGACTTACACAGCAAATCATGGGAGATTTGCCAAGTGGCAGGGTCCAAGTTTCATTGCCGTTCACACACAGTGGCGTAGATTTTGGGGGCCCAATACAAACTACTTACAAAATTCGTGGGAAAACTCCCTACAAATCGTACATTGCCATCTTTGTGTGTTTTTCTACAAGAGCAGTGCATATAGAAGTGGTGTCCGATTTGACGGCTGAGGCATTTATAGCAGCGTTAAAGAGGTTTATTAGTCGTCGAAATTTATGCAAACATTTATACTGCGATAACGCAACGAATTTTGTTGGAGCTCGAAGACAGTTGGATGAATTTCGTACCGCATTCTTTCAACAACAATCGCAAAAAGATATTAACAACTGGTGTTCTAATAACGGCGTTGAATTTCATCATATTCCTCCCCGATCACCTCATTTTGGAGGTATTTGGGAGGCCGCGATAAAGTCAGCAAAGACTCATCTGTATCGAACATTGAGGGACTCGCTACTGACCTTCGAGGAACTTACTACGGTTATGGCGCAAATTGAAGCAGTACTCAACTCCAGGCCAATTACTCCGTTGTCCACCGACCCAAATGATGAACAGGCGTTAACTCCAGCCCACTTTCTAAATCAAGCACCTTTAGAATATTTTGTCGAACCTGATCTTTCAAATCAAAAATTATCTTATCTTCGCAGGTGGCAGCGAGTGGCTGCCTTACAGCAGCATTTCTGGCGGCGCTGGTCGAAGGAATATGTGGTTCAACTCCAGGAAAAAGCTAAATGGAAATCTGCATATCCGGATATAAAAATAGGCACCTTGGTTCTTGTCCATCAGGACGACAGCCCCCCCTATAGATGGAAGCTTGGTCGAATTATTAGCTGTACACAAGGCTCGGATGGTCATATTCGAGTCGTAAGTGTGAAGACCGCAAATGGCATCATTCAACGTTCAATTCAAAAGGTTGCCCCTTTGCCGATAGCAGAAGATGGTTAAAAGTATCCTCAGATCCTTTCAAGGGTGGCGGCATGTTCGGTCTTAATTCGACAAAATATTGTAGAAACTTAAAATATTGCTCAGTTTACAATTTCAAATTAACGTAAATGGTTCTTTCTTTTAATTTGCCCAAAATATGTTGTACTTTTGCTTTTGACTGTAATATTATCATTGGTTGTCGATTTTTATACATACATATACATGCGTACATCTCTTGTCATTATTATTATCGCTAGTACTGTTATTCAGAATTAAATCTTGCTATCATATGTACATTTTTCTGTTTGTACTTCTTCGTCGTTGGACACAGAATAAAGTCATTCGTTGTTAAACCCAAAACGAGTTTTAATTAACACCTAGCTATCACTCAAAAATTCTTGAGTAAACATAGCCCTTTGGAGCTTGAAGGCTTTTCGTTGTCAACGAGATTGATTTAAGTTGGTCGTCGAATGATGTGGATTGATTTGATGCTGATTGTGCCATCGTACCTGTCATGTAGTTATTCCTGCTAGGCTGCTGTGCTGAGATGGTTGATATTGGAGGAGGTGTCTCTATATGCAGTAATGTGTTGTGTCGTTTAGAGCATTTTGTGCACGTTCTTGATGGACAAGTGTCGGCCCTGTGTCCGGCCTTGAGGCAATTAACGCAAATGTTTAAATCTTTAATTACGCCGAAGCGTTTGCGTGGCGTTAGTTGAATGAATTTCTGGCAGGCAAAGATTTGATGATTGCCTTTGCTCAGAATACATGTTGGTCCAGCCGAGACAGATGTGAAAGACCTGGATATGGTTGTCCTTTTATGAGGATCTTCCATTGATCTACCCTTATTTCCTAGAGCTTCCAAAGACTGAAAGCGCATCTCTAAGAAGTTTTGGAAGCCTTTGAGTGATTGCAATGCTCTGGGCTGAGTGAGAGATTGCTCATAGAGCGTGTGTGTTACTCTGTCCAATTTCTTGACCAATATGTGCAACAACAGTGGATCCCAATGGCTTGTGTTGATTCCTAAATTCTCTAGACCAAGGAGGCATTCTTGCGTTATGTCGTGTAACGCCTTAATTGCAGGCGCACTCTCATAAGTTACTGTTGTTTGTGACAGTAATTTGTTCAACAGTGCAGTTACCAGCAATCTAATGTTCTCGTAACGTTCCTTAATGATCTTCCATGCAGCAGTGTAGTTTGCATCTGAGATGGTAAGATGTCGCACAAGTTTTTCGGCTTCTCCCGATAAGCTGCTCTTTAAGTACCACATTTTCTGCGAGTCGACCATTGCTTGTTTGTGTACCACTTCGTTGAAGAGGTCGTAAAATGGTCGCCACTTCAAATAGTCACCATCGAACTTTGGTAAGACTATTTTCGGAAGCTTCATGATTGAGATTGCGTTCACCATTGGTGCGGATGCGATGGCGTGCTGACTTAAACCAGCATGCAACTCCAGTAAGACCTTCTGTGTATCCTCCTCTAGACTGAAATATTCTTCAAACTCTGATGCGCTGGGATCTTCAACTGATTCCCATATTGAGTAGTGTAACTGTTGAATATCATCCCAGTATCTCTCAACCGTGCGTATTTTAAGTTGATAGAACTGTTGTGCTTGAGGCTGCTGGGTTGCAGCTGTTATCCCAGTGATCATTCTGCGCAAGGCATTCATTATTGTTTGCTGCCGTTGCTTTATTTTGGAGATATTATTGCTGGCGTCAAAGGATGTGCTTGTCTTGATGTTACTGCGAGGTTCTTCTACTCGTGGATTTTCTCCAGTTGGCTTCCCTTGTGTTTCTTGTTTTTTGTCATCTGAGGTCGGCTGGTTCCTCTTATCCTCGGCTGTACTACTGGGATTTAGCTTCTTCAGCTCTGTAAGCTTGTCCATGATGTCTCGTCTTGTCTTCTCGTATTTTTGCTTTATGCCGTCATAATAAGCCTTTGCGAAATAGGCATGCTCCAATTTTGCCCCATACACATTTCGAATCTCAGTGTCGACTTCATCAAATTGTTTCCAGAGTTCATCAAGCGTCGTCAATCTTACTTCAAGATACGTTTGGTTCTTTCGTGATGAAGTGTCCTTGCCATAATTGCTAGCAATAGCCTTTATGTCTTCTCCTGTGTTGTGCTGCTGAACTGCGAGCTCATCTAGACTCATGACTAGTGTTTGCGGGTGGTGAATATCTCGTCGGAAGAAATCACGTCGGGGTCACCAAATGTTGATCTTGGCTCTTTTGCCTCGATATTGCTGTGCAGAACTTAGGGTGTTACACCGTAAGTAGTGTTGTGGGTGCAGCGGCTCTTAAACCAGTACACCAGAAAGCTGTCGGAGTTACAGTGCCTCAAGCAGACTCACTTAAGGTAAATTAAAAGTCTTGGTTCACTGTATCGTAGCAACTAACTAATTCTTTATTGAAATTCGCTTTTTATAAAGTTACAAAAATGCCTAATTAGCTAAATACCAAAATTCACAAATAACTTACCACAGAATGAAAGAATTTCCCTAGCCACAAAGTTCGCACGCGCATTCCGTCAATTATCTCACCGGTGTCGACTTTCGTCTGGCTTTATCATTTCAGTCAGAATAATTTTGCTGATATGCAAAAATAAAATGCAAAAAGATATACAAGGTGAAACCATGTGAAGATCTTAGAATATGAGACTAGCGAAATTCTTGCTGTGATAAGTTTGTACATGTATGTATATGCGTACTATCTAACTATTTTTTAATGTTATGTTAATATAGAAAATGTAATGATGAACACATACTATAAGCATAAAATTAACAGCATTTGAGAGATGATTTTCTTTGTATTTTATTTAGTAACAAAACTTTATATATATTTTTCGTGTTTTCAATATCATTGCTTAATCCCAAGAAAAATTTCAAAAAATTGTTGATTAGTTTTAATGCCGCATTTCTCTGCAGCGAATTGAAATAGTAAAACGATGTAAGTTATTGCAGCACTCAGAATTGTCATATTTAACTTGTTATTCATTTCGAAAAGTCCAAAAATATTTATGTTGAATCTCCATAAAGCAAAACGTAAATTGATTTTGTCTATCTAAAATTAATTTTTATGTAATTTAACTGATGCATTTTGTAACAGAATTAATTTTTCTTTTAACTTACATTCATTTGGTCAGTATGATGAGCAATAAAACCTCGCTGCATTTTAGCGCAGTACAAAGCCTCTCGGGTGACCAATTCTGCCATTAAAATTAGAAAAATCGTCTCAATAATTTCTCCAACGGTAAGAACGATTTCCCGAAATGTGATGGTATGAAAATAGGTAAAGAAAAACGATAATATTGCCACGGAAATAGAACCCATAGGTAAGGTAAGTAAGAGTATTTTGCAAATGTTTATAAATTCTAACACTGACTGACAAACACTTTCGTAAATTATTGAAATTTCAACAATTTCCTTATCATATTCTTCAAGAATAAATTGAGTTTGAAGTTCATCATTAAAAAAAACACTTGTTTTATGTCCTTCTAAATATCTGGAAAGTTGTTCAAGTTCAGCTATTCCGATTATGAGTCCAAAAATAATTAGAGTTATTGTAATGGAAACAGTCAATTGTATGTATAATAAAGCAAAAAACTTCATACCATAACTTGTTCCTGGGCGAAAATACCATAACAATTTAAATATATTTAAACTCAGTCTTAATATTATAAAAATAAGATGTTTATTTTGTATAACATTCGAATTTTTCGAAATGTTCCGAATATTTTCAAAAATTTTAAAACTTTCATTCAAAATGGTGATAATTTCTTTCCGTTTCAACAATTGTGTTCCGAACAAAATAGGGACAAGAAATAACGAGGCAATTTTTGTCAAACACAATAGAAATCTTAGAAATTTTTCATTGACCGTCATTTCAATATACGCCTCTATGTAATCGGTAATTAGAATAACAATAGTAACTGTAGATATAATAGACCAAACGGTGCCATATATTGAACCAAACGATGAACTTATAGCCATCTTACGTTGTCTATCGACCTTAAAGTGTAAAAGTCCAAAAATTCGACAGCAACAATAAATAATCCACAGGATTGAGAAGAATATCCAATTAACACTACGATTCGACATGTTGTGCGATACAGCCAAAACTAACCGTCGGTCGTATTAATGTTTGCCATTTGTAGCTATAGTGAAATAAAAAATCAATAAAATAATTAAGTCGAAAAGTAATGTTGTATTCATAGCATTGACCATATCTGATATTGGAATTATATTAGATTAATGAAAACAGCAGGAATAGAAAAATGCAATTTTTCTAAAATCTGTGATAAAAGTGGTAATTAGCAGTCTATAGAGACAATATTATATAGGAATCACATAAGACTAGGTAGGAATTAAAAAAAAAAGCTTGCACTTTATTTGATTGACTGTTAGTTTCCCAGAAAGAGCAACCAAAGATCCCAAGTATGGAGTGTAAGGCTAACCTACTAAAGAGGCATGACTACATATGTAGAAGCATTATGGTTCTCTTAATGTAATTTGAGTATGTATCATAATCCATAGTTGAACAGTTATTTATTTTAGTATTATTGAATTTACAGATATAAGACTTACTATGTAATAATTTAGAATTATTAAATCAAACAAATGTACTAGGTAACCTATATGAATGTTATTGGACACTAGTTTCTAGACTTAATCTTGTCTTAGTCCGTGTCATAAATACAAACATACACAAAATCCAACAGAGGTCACATCTAACTAACTGGGAACTTTACGGAGAACTTCTCAATATTAATTGCCTTAAGAATACTAATGGCACATTTGATGAGATAGACTCAGCTACTATGCAGTTAGAACACAGTGCTCCTATTAGGCACAAAATTTGCAATCGACGTATATTATGGTTGGACAGGAAAATAAGCAAGAAAAAAAAAACAGAGATCAGAGTGCTGTTCAAGTAGACCCAATTCTCTGGCAACTGGGGAGAACAGAACAGTTCTCGAATAGAATACAAAAAGGAATTAAAAAGATCTAAAAAAAGAGCTTATAGGACCTTCCCACACCTATACTAGTTTCCAATATGTGCTCTCTATGAATAAATCAAATGATGTTTATTTTTTTTTTCCAAAAGGCAAGAAGCGGGGTATGGCAAGTACTCAAACCTTTTTGTCCACTTAATGAAGCGCATAAGGTCAAGGTAACCTAAGTTTTTCACATACAGATAGCAGGGCAGATCCAAGCGTATTCAGCCTGCTCCGGGAAAAGACCGGATAAGCACACAATTAAACACACTCAAATGAAATAGCTTTATTTTAATTAAAATGGAACTCATATCAAGGATTGTGATGAAACACTCAGGCCCTTGCTAGAAATTCAGTTCCCTGATTCATCTGTTATTTTTATCAAGGAATATAATCAACGGACCTAATTGAGAAGATATTTAACAGGAGCAAAAGCCAATAAGATAATTTGGACCATTGGTACATTCAAACTCTTAAATCTGTTGGAGGTGATGGCATCTTTCAGCTATACTACAGCAAAGCATTGAAGAAATGCTCCCCCCACTATTAATAAAAATCCATCCATTATCGAATAATGGAGAAACACCAGAATAGATTTATAGCCAAAGTAGGAAAAATTTCTACCTCCCTGTTCAAATCGCTCCGACCTGTTAGCCTGTTATGTTTCCTCCTTAAATCCATTATAAAAATACAAGATATATCCATTCGAACATGTAAATCGTGACTGCTATTCACATATTTATCAAAAATGTCGGAAGACCGCTAGAAGCAAAAGGATGTAATGGTCTTCAAATAAAAAAAAAAAAAAAATCGTAGGAATGGAAGTAAAAGCTTTCCATAAATAATATTGGCAAAGGCTTGTACAAAGCCCAAAAGAAGCTCAGGAACTTGCTATAAAGTTCTTAAAACTTATGGAGCTTCTTTTCACTAAACCCTGTATTGCAAAAAAAAAAAAAAAACAGAACAGCCATGAATTCAAGGTGGAGCTGCTACGACGTTACGTTTTAGGGTATGCAGTGAATTTGTTAACCCATTGCAGCCGCCATAGACTTCTCCCCGGTAGAATTCGTCCAAATTCATAAATGTTGTTGCTGAATGAATAAAATAGGAATTTAAAAAAAAAAATCCAGGAGTCTACCTGAACTACCACCTGAGATAATTATGAGGTGAAATTTCACTCCTCCGCCCCCAGATGTTCCGCAAATTCCTAAAATTGTATTTATACCGCTAACAATATAGAAAAAGTATAAAACGGTACTTTTCCGTAAAATCTGTGTACTTATGACCAACCAATATTTTTGCTTGTTGATGAAGTAAGGTATGGAATGATTGGTGTTCAGCTCAAATGGAAGTAAATCCATAATTTGTTTGTATTTCATTCTAATTCTTCGAACGTATCTGATTGAAGTTCATCACGGGGTGAGATACACTATAAACCGCAAACGGTTTTCGCCTGTCTCTATCCTCAATCGTGTCTATTCCCTTATCATGGAACGAAATACTGTTTAGATTTGAATACGGTTTTTGTCTGTGTATTGGGCTCAAGTGTGTCACTTGTATATCAGCGTACCGACACATTCTAACTTATGGGTCAACACGTATGTGTTAGTAAGAATGGTGCCAGAACATATCGACACTTTTGGTTATTGACAGTCTTCGTTACTCAATTACATAATGCGCGGAGAGAAATGGTACTGTCCACTGATAACGAACGTGTTACATGCAGCGATGGACTGAAAAAGGGAAGCTAAGTGGCAAGTGTGAATTTAGACAGGACGATATTGAAAACTAGTAGTCACCGATTAAACGCCAGGTAATACGACCCAACAGGTCATTCAGTACCGAGATTGCGGCAAAAACGAAATCCCGAGCATGGAATTGGTCACATTTTTCAACATGGTGATAATTATCGCCGATGTAAGCAATACAGATGCAATATTTTTTATGTATGCTTGAACGAAATGTAGTGTTTGTATTCATCCCAAAAGTTGCTTCCAAAGCTATCGCAATGAAGGGTTTCCCACCAAGAGGCCGCTAATTGATCTCAATATCCATTAATTGCAATTCATTTCGATTTGTCAGGAAAGCCATTTGTTTTCTGAATTGAAGTCATTTGTTTTTCGATGTTTCAAATTTCTAATATTTTCAGAAGACCTGGTGCCGAACAGGAGAAATTTCGCCCCCGACAGGTATATCATTCATAGTGCACAGGTAAATAGTTTGATCAAGACCAAATTTACATAGAGGTTAGAAGACCCTGAGAGCCATGTGTTCTGGAGAAAACTCCCACAAGTTTACATGCTTACTATTTTTGGTGATTTTCCAAACGAGAAAATTTCAAAATAAAAAAAAATACTGAACTTTGAACTCAAATTTGTTCAATTAAACGGGAGAATTCAGCGACTCTGTCCACGAACGTAACATCGCACCAACCATCCTCTACCACTTTGCCAAATTACAGTCAAATACCTGTACGCAGTTGGCCTAGAGAATTTTTCAAAAATACCTCTGCATGGGGTGAAATTTCACCCCATCAGACAGGAATGGGTTAACTACAATTTTCGTTATATTTATACTGGTTATAAATTTCCACTTCTTCAATTCTAAAACGGAAAGTTTCCTTTTGTTTTCAGTTCTTTCGATAAATATCTCATTAAGCATTTTTATTTCCCGGGTCAAAACATTTCTCAATTTCGCGAATCGCATTACTTCTTGTTCATGCCTGTGAGATCGTGAATTTTTCATCAATCCAACATCATCTAGAGTTGTGGAGGCTTCTAGTGGGTCAAATAAAATATTCCTGGGTTGCTTATGTAAGCCACCGCGTATCAAAAACTTAGATGAATTTGATAATAATCTTGCATAAATTAACAGCTCCTATTCTTCTAACATAATATTATGTAGGGACTTGAATATGTTTCTATTAAACAATAATAACAGTTCCAGGGATTTGTTAGCATACTTAAGCGCTTTAGGTATGAGCGTAATTAATAAATTACTAACAAGATATCATGCAGGTGGGAGCTCCAAGTTGGATATTTTTATAATCAACAGCTCAGCCATTGTGGCAAATCGTAGTCAGTTTCACGTGGCGGGAATCAGTCTAGCATCGCCTAATAACCGACACTATCTCCAGCACGTTTTAGTTACATCACCTTTTGTGACTTTAAGTCAATTAACCTACACGGATTATACCTTTTAGCTAGTGAAATTGCTGAGACTATTTATACTCGACAAGTGAAGCAAACGATCAAGTTGTCTGCCTCTTAAAACGTGTGGTATTAAAAATTCTAACACACCTTGGTTTACTAGTGGAATCGAGCTGTTAATAGCTGAACGCGAATACGCCTGTATGTGCTGGAGAAGATTTGGAGGTGCGCTGCTATACTTCCTTCAGAAATAAGTTTATTGCTATAATTAGAAGGCAAAAACTAAGTTATTGCCGGTAAATGCTCAACCCATCGCTGCCCTCTCGCGAGCTACAGAAAAATATTAAAGCAGATAATATAACCAAAATTGACAGACTCGATATCCATCTGAACCTGGGTGTGCTAAACGACTATTTCTGCAATTTCGCAGGCAATTTATATAATAATTTCGTTCCTACATTATAATCAATTGATTATTATGGGTTCTAAAATCAATGAAATCTAATGCTATATGTCTGGATAATATTAATCCTAGTTTTCTCAAATTAATCCTTCCATTTATAGTGATACCCATTACTCACATTTTTAGCACAGCTTATACAACAGGATATTTACTAATGCTATGGAATTAGCGGACATCATACCTGTAAAAAATACTATTAATGCCTTGTCCATTTTAACAAAAGTCCTTAAAAGGCTTATTTTTTACCTTATAGGTTATATTGAAATGTACGGCCTCTTAAGCTCTGCCTAATCTGAATTTCATACCAGGCATAGTACAGACTCAGTCTTATGCTCAACTTAGTTGAGGACATTAGAATAATACAGATAAAAACCTATAGACAATTCTATGCCTGCTTGATTTCAGTAAAGCTTTCGATTTGATAAGTCTTAATACAGTTATTGTGTAATCAATTTAAAACTGAATACAAGCTTTCAAGTTCTTCGTTCAAGTTTTTGCACTCATATTTATCGGGCAGGCAACACGCTACTGTAAACATAATAAATTGTTCCCACCATAGAACTTTATACCAAGGAGTACCGTCGGGATCTATTTTGGGTCCTCTACTCTTTACCTCTAAATGAACTAGGAAAAGTTCCAAGGCAGTGTTCTCTTAAACTTTATGCTGATGATGTTCAGTTGAGGTTATCCTCAAGCGTAGCGGATCTGTGTCTGAATGTAATCAACGCTAATATGGACTTAGAACTTATTTCTGAGGCAAAATTGAACAACCTTGCTTTAAATTATGCTAAGTTGCAATCTATATTTACCTTTAAAAATAACATTTATATATCTCATCTGCCGTGTATATCATTTGATGTATATCGGTGACTCAGTTCGGCAGCGCGGGGTGCATTTTTATACAACTCTTAATTGCAGAAAGCACAGGAATGTATACAGATTGGAAAATGTATGTTGGTTTAAAGGACAACATGCAGTCTGCACTCTTAACAAAGATTCGTCTTGTTACCGGTCTTTTACTTCCAATTATATCACACGGCTATAAAATTTCTTGTCGGATTAGGATAAATATAGCATATAACTCATGTGCCAGATACAATATGGGCTACGCCGCATCGTTGTAACTATATTGCTGAATACTCCAGAAGTATACTGGGTTGCTCTCTTGATAATTATATTCTATTCAAAATTACCTATATGATGTTTATGATAGTATCTTTCTCACGTCAGCTTGTACCAGATTGCTACTGCTGCATAAATTGCATTTCAACACCCGTTTGTTTTTGGTCTACGGTGCTTGCGTGTAGAATATCCTCCCAATTGAGATTAGGATAACTCATTGTCCTGTTAGCTTCAAATGAATGTTACTCAATCGCTTTTCTAGTATGTAAGTCTATCTCCTTATCGTTCATTTTTGAATATTATTACTTATTTTTTTAATTTCTAAGTAATAATTTACTATAAGTATTGATCTTACAATTGGAGTATGCGCAAATTAATAAGCTTGTTCTCACTTGAGATCTTTTAATATAGAATTACTTCTAATTTACTTATTAAAAAAAAAGCACTTAGGTGGAAAATCGGAAGGCACTGCTGTTCATATTGGTGAGGCACACAAGTCCATACTGATATACAAATTATAATATCAATCGACCAATTCAATTGATGTGATTGTGTTTGGTGTGCTGACTCTAAGATTGAAAACAAAGCACCTACAATTTGCTGCTACAAGACAGTAAGTCGCCCGCTGGTGGAGACGCATGTCAAGAATTCCTCATGGACTCAGTAAAATGATTTGACTCCGAAAACTTAGCCAAATCTATCCACGAACTCCTTAAGTACCAAATCTTGACAAAATTCAGATCGAGCTTAGATACTATTAAAAAAATTTAAAACGAAGCTGCTGACAATGGACTAAATGAAGAACGACCCCCATAATTAAACCATCTGCGAATCAACCTGCATTATGCAAAACCCCTCCACAGGGATTAAGAAGAGGTAGGTAACAAATATTACAAAACCAATAATTGTACCCAATGAACAATTTATACTTTATTATAGCCACGGAAATGCTCTCACAACTCTTTATAAAACACACTGTTTTATAAGATTGTTGTTAAAAATGTTGTACGAGCTTTAAAAAAACTCTTATAGAGCTAATTGGGCACACTGTATAAGGGTTGTGGAAGCTAATTTATAAAGCAATAATAAAACGTTTTAGCAGTCTGCGAGAAAGTGTTTGAAACCCTTATAAAACCACTTGTATCTACAACTTGGTTGCGGAGATATTTTATAGTAGTTGTGAAAACTTCCTTCCTGCAGTTATTTGTTAAAACTTATATGTATTTGTGTAATATGGATCTATTGTTGTCTTATTTTTTCTTTATGAAAAATGTATTACAAATTTCCTTCAAAAATGTGTGAGCAGGAAAAATAATTTATGAATTCAGACTTTGTCATCCAACATAATTTTGTTTGGAATACTTATATGCGTAATGCGTAAACATTAATTTTCGATTAATATTGGAATAAAATGTCATGCAACTTTAATTTTATTGTAAAAGTTATACTTCTAGCTCGAAAAAATACAACGCGCCTAGGAAATTCTAAAAATAAATGAACTTAAATAAATATTTATTATTAAATATATTTTTAATGTTAAGTTCCAAATCGTTTAAAAAAATTAAAAGTGAAATCATTAATTTTTTTTTTTTATTCGCGTGTTTATTTTGCGTGTCAGTAAATGAAAAAGTTAAATGCTAAAATGTTGCTCGCTGCAATTTATTCAATTTTTTATAAAATGGCCGAATGTTTTCACCTCACATTACGGCTCTTATAAAACATTTTCGATTCGTGTTAAATCTTCAGGATCGGAAATGTCAAAGTGCATACTCCAGTACTTAGTTTTACACAGGTTAATTGGTATTTGTGACGAACGTTTTTGTTGAAGTATTTAATACCAATATAAAGCTTCCATTTTTTATAAAGTTGTCATAAAAGCTAAAATACAGCTTTCGACTTTTATAAAAGCGAGATCCCATGCTCAATTCAAGTCGCAACCAAATGGTTTTATAAGTGTTCTAATTTAATTTTGTGATATGTTTACAAAACTCTCCGACAACTAAATTGCTCCGGAAGCTAAATTGTTTTAAAAGGCCTTTCAAAGATTTGTTTCGAACTATTATAAAATACTTATAAAATAAATTAGTTTCCGGAGCAAAACTGTTTTATAAGATGTTCGGAAAGCGTTCTCAGTGCTACATTATAAAACAATTTAACACCGGAACTCAATAGGAAAAAGCGGTACCTCTATAAAACATTTTAGTTTTCGTGTAGCTGTTATACAACCCTTATAAAATAAAAATCTAATTCTTGCAACTAATTAGTTGCAAAAATGTTCATTGGGTATACTGGTGCTCGTATCAAAAACAAAATTTCTTTCTATTCCAAATTCACGGATCCAGATATTTTGACTTCAGGCGAAAATTCCAACCATGGGAGGCAAACAATAGGTGACCATTAATTCTAAGTCAAATGTCAAACGTCTTCGAAGAAAGTTGTTTCATCAAAGAAAAGAGGGCATAACCTGCAGGAAAGTCAACGGACAAAAATAAAAAAAACTTTTATATAATGCATTGGTTAGGAAAAGCAAATAAGGTGGTGTTATCCTTCTCAGCTATCGTTCTTATAATATTTGATATCTTCAGAGAACCTGGAAACTTAATCGACCACCAAGCAACAATTTGAATGACGCCCCCTTGAGCTAATCAGTGCAAAATTTGGGTAAATAAAAAATTTCAGTTTCCAAGTGAATTACTCGTTTATATACGAACATATAGACAAACTTGGGAATCAATGGGCTGTGGAATCCGACCCCATCCATGCCAATAAAACTAATATCACAATAAACCTACAAAGAGGTTATCGAATCTATAATCATATTATGAGATCCGACAGCAAATCCTTGATAGTGGTACAAAAATCAGATGCATTTATTTCCAAGTTGATTAGGACAATGTCCTGATTCAACTAACAAGTGCTGGAAATGTAGCTTTTTGGTACCCCCACCTAACAAACAAGAGGATCATGAAGGAAATGAGATTGGCTGACTAGTTGGTAGGAAATATACCAGAATTCCAATTTACTAAATCCATAGTCTTCTGCAAGTCCTCTCTCACTTATTAGAAGAGGTATTGGTTAAAATAGAAAATGTTCGCCCACCTATATTGGAAGATCCTTCCCAGACCAACATACAAGTAGAAAAGTATATCTTCATATATGAAAACCATAAAAAAGTGATTGAAGCTAATGGGCTGTCTTATAACTGGATTTTGAAAATGATTTTGAAAAGATTGTAGACGATAAGTATATATTCTTCAACGAAGAGGTAGAATCAATTGATTACATGCTCTAGAGCTTAAAATATGATTACTAAATAAAAATGGTTAAAGTAGACCTGACTTATCTAGACAAGGTATAAACGATCTATTGGGTCACACTAACATGTCTCCATCTGTAGATTCAACAAAATGACCTAATTCAGAAAATTCAGAAATCTAGTGAGACCAATTCTTTGGAATATACAAATGTCATGTGCTAATTTTCCGGCTAACAATTTAGCGCCTCAGCAATTTCCACTAATTTCTACACTGTTAGCCATTATTATTTCCCTCTGGAAATTCAAAACCCGCATGATTTACGAGAAAACTCTAATTGAAATAAAAGCAAAACACAAAATTTTCCACATCACAGAGCTCAGATAAAATGTTTGAGAGATTTCTATTTTTTATACTGCTCATTGCCCCCTTGGTAGCAAATTGTTTGTTTTTGATTGGAATACTTCCCTTAATCTTTTTCATATACTAACATACATTTAGATTTACATTGATTTGACGTACCCTTTGACGAAATATATCTTCAATAAAGGATAAAATAAAAAAGTCGAAGACTTCTAGTGAAGTTAGATGTACAAAACCTGGTTACATTTAACAGAATATGCAAGGCATGGTAATGGTGGAAACTAATTATATAGGGCTCCCTTCAATCTTTTCAAACGTGTATTTTAACCACCCTGCTTTCTATGGAACTTTCTATCTTTTACGATATTTTTCCTATCATTTAGATTTATTTATTCGAGCACTGAGTTTGGAAAACAATTTGCTTACAAAGAACTCCGTTATCAGGTGGAAAAAAATTTTCAAGTTGATCTAAACTATAGCCATTATCTCTTTGAAATCGTAGACTAAAGCAATTGTAAAACTTTTGTTTGCTTGTATTCTAGCTTAGTCCTATAAGTACGTATTTACTTCTTGGTTGTAAAAGCGCAACGTGACTTCAATTGGTATTAAATTCTTCAAAATAATAATTTGAACTTCTTTTATAAATGATTTTGTATGCGATATTTTTGTTCTAATTTCGATAGTTCGAAGCTGGGAAAAAAGTTAAAAGTGCGCTAAATCAAATTATTTCTGACTGAAATTTTTTGTCAAGCTGCATCGGACTTCATTGTTCCATATAACTACTTAGAGATGGCCTTTTCCCAATCACATATTGAATGAAATGTAGAAGAATTAGAGGAATTTTTGTAATATGTTAAGTTCAGAGTTCAATAATAAAGACTGATAGCTGCAGCACTTTCCCATACAAAATTTTTGAAGCTAGCTAAACTAGGATGGCAGAGGGGCAAGAAAAACATCCCAAATTACTGTCATGTTGCAGGATATTATATAAATAGAACTGCCATGATTAGATAAAATGAAGGAAAATTTTCAATTTTACAGCTATGTACGGAGTTCGTAATTAATTTGTTGCTAAATGTTCACAAAATACTAAGTACTTACATTTTTCTCGTTTCAAATTTAAAACAATACTTCATATGTAATTTACCACTACAATACTATAATAAATTTTATATTTCATGAGAAACGTAAGAATCGTAAGAATTGATTGAATTACCATGAATTATCAAGCTAATAACATATTTATTGCAATAAATAATTTCCTTTTATACGTAACAATTTCCCTTCTGGAAATATTTTTCGTACTTTGTGGCAGCACAAATCGCTCGCAACATATGTACGAATCATACTTTTTGCGAGCTGTCATCAGTTTATATATTGAAGTTTAGAATATAGAGAATACATGAAGTGTGATAAGTCAAATTTTGGTTGGGTTAGTATCTGTTGCCGCTGTAGTGAAACCTCAGTAAAGCCGTGTAGTACAATCAATATAGAGAGCGGGGCAACAAGACGTATGGTTCAAAATATTACGTTTGCTCCCACCGAAAATGTTCTTATTCGATGTCACTACGTCAGGATACCCCGGGAGTTTCTCAGCTGTCACAATCGTAAACAAATCTCGGTGGAGGAAGGAATTTTTCGATATTTCATCGTTTTTGTTATGTATAATATAAAAAGGTGTATAAAGTACACAAAATAATATTTTATAACTATATTTGTCTAAAAAATAAACTTATTTTCCTCCTTGGTGTTGTTATGGCAATTTTTCAACGAACACTTCATTCTGAAAATACATGAACATCGCTTAGAAATTTATCACTGTAATACCAACAGATACTTACACTCTTTACTTTATTTAGCACTACCTTGAAAAAAATATCTCTCACTTTTCAGTTTTATCAAAAGTTTTAAATTATACAAACTTCGTTTGACAGCTGAAAATAGATTTGCCTCTTTCTTCGGTATAATGCTGACCTACTTCACGGGACCCTAAAAAAATCTACGAATCTACGAATTTTACAGGTATCAACACTTCCTGTTGTCTCTATATTATTAGTATTGAGCTCTGGGTTCGTCACATAGTTTTTTTATAATGAGCACAAAATAAAAACAACAAGAACACCGAGTTGGAAATCTGTGGTTTAAAATGGGTATAGTTAATAAAATTAATTTTATTTGCCACGGTAGGTAATAAGTCAGTTTATAAATATCTTGCTGAACCATTCTTGGAGGTTATCAATAGGGTATATTTTTCGTAGTGATTTCCTAAGAAGAAAAGCAATACAATGCAAGGTTTGATAACAATGCTGCTACACTACATTTTACCAAAAACGGACTCTGACTTGAAAATGGATACTACATGTTTTTCTTCTCGGATATATATAAGATACATATACATATATAATAAGACAGGTTCATATATAGGCTACATAGCCACCCCAACATATTTGCAACAACGTAATTGCCTCTAATTATAATCTATCTTCTATAAGAATTACGAAGAATTATTATCGACAAAATTCGTCAAATTAATTCGACTCTACGCTGTTTTGGTTATTTTCGCCCGACCTCTAAGCCTGCAACGGTACCGGCGCGGTAATATATAAATTTAATAATTATAAGGAAGCAGCAGCAGCTCACCCGTGATATGTGCAAACAGCCTATGGGGGTCACTACATGGGCGACGAACGAATTCTTGGTGTCAAACGGCATTTGGTACTATGGACTAATACCTTTCGTCTTCAATACATACTATAAACTAAATTTTTTTAGTGAAAATACATTGGGAATAGTCGCCAGTCAGTATTTAAGAACATTCGTTAAATTTTCTTTAAATCATTTCTGTGATATTTGAGAAAATACAGTCCTAGAATTTAATGAGATGATAGAAGTTAAGTCCAATTAAACAAATATTATTCATATTAGCAGGTTTGCCTTTAATCAGTCCCTATGGTATACCTAAGGTCATCCATAACGTTTCCAGTTTTTTGCCCTCTTGCAAGAATTCACAACAACAATCCAAAGATATTATAATGTATATAATAACTGAACGTAAAACATTGTTTGCAATACCTACTTACATTATTATTCTTTTTAGAAAAATAATATATAAATATAATATTACATTTAAATTATAGAAATTAAAGTCAGTTTCAGTCCGTAATAAAATAAAAGTTAACTGCTCCATTCTTTAACTTAATCTCAACTTAAAAATTAAACAAAACAAGTAAAAAAGCTAGAATTGGTCTAAGACCAATTCTTATGATACCCCAGATGAATGCCCGTATTAAATTTCGTATGGTCACCGATCTATGCAAGTTTGATTTTTGAAGTTGTTTTTCGCATATATTTCTAGAACAGTTTGTCGGACTGACAAAATGCTTATAACCAATTTTATAGGATTTCGTATTCTGAAGAAGTTTTTAGTACAATGAAAATGTCTTGAATTGATCGTTTTCACAGTATACGTAGAAAACCTAAATTTTTATATGGCAACACCAAGAAGGAGTTGCTAGATTTAGTCCATTTTTTAAATTTTATTTTCTATTACAATGAGAACACCATGTACCAAATTTCAGCTCTCGACGTCGACGCGTTCTCAGGCAGTGTCCAAATATATAGTGGAAAACGAATTTTTTGTATGGCAACCCCACGAAGGAGTTGCCTGATTTATCTCATTATCGAAATAAATTTCTTTTTTTTTTAAAGCCTGTGTGCAAAATTTAAGCCCTCTAAGTATACGCGTTCTTGAGCTATCGTGTGCACAGACGGACAGACGGACGGACAGACAGACGGACGCACATGCAAAAATCAAAATAACTTATAAAATTATGCGTGGGTGTCCAATCCATTTTGCTCTACCATCATTATTTCGAGGTGTTACAAACGGAATGACAAACTAGGGTATAAAAAGGAACAATTTCGAATTCTAAAAAGCCGGTCTCACAGAATGTGTGCATTTGTCAAATATTTGGCAATGCGTCTCATTTGACGAGGTGTGTGTGAGCTGCAGAGAGAAATATTTTTCATTCGTACGCTTTACCCTTGGAACAGAATGAATATAGCTACCACGCAGGGAAACATCAGGACTTCCGCAAGTGTGTTTTCCTAATAAAGCAGATATATCTTACCCCTGAGTGGTGATGGTGTGTATACCAGTGCTCCGTTAAAAATAAATAGGCCATTAAAGAAAATCTACAGAATAACTTTCCTTGCAGGTATATACTTGCTTGGTTGGTAGGTGCCCACTTGTGTTTGCATGAAGAAGCCGTGAATACTTTTAAATAATTCAGGTGCAGACAACACTTTACATTTTGTGAATAGTATAGAAAAGAGGCTGGTAGATGAATACCACCTCAGAGCATTTGATGCTCAGTACTTGTTGTTTGTGTTTGCTGTGAGCAAATGTTAGTTGTAGACTTAAATGCACTTACATAATAGTAAATTGGGACTGAAAAGCATATACATATGTAGCTTGTCAAAACTTGTCAGTTGAAAGGTTGTGCTCATTTTAAAAAGAAAATATATAATTTATTATTATAGTTGTTGTTGTTACCAGGTTGTTTTGGCACCATATATGAATACATGGAATTTTTGTTTTTTTCCAAAAATTAGGACATATTATTTGCAATTTTTTAGTCTGTACACTTTTGTATCGCGATTGTTTGTTATTTAACATGAAGAGTAAACATCATCGGAAGAATTTTTGTGATTGAAGATAACACTTATTCTTGCACAGTGCAGTAAAACTTTTGATTGCATATGGGGTATTTAATTTTTTTTTTCATGGCAAGGGGGGAGAAAGATCCTAAACACTGGACCCAAGGCGACTCATGGTTGTAAACTGCAAAGTATGAGCAGCTCTATAAACTTATAAAAGTGGAAGGAAAACTATGTACTTAGGAGGAAAAATCGCGGGTTCATGTCAAGGTGGAATTTGAGCCTTCGATGCCTGTATTAGTAGTCGGTACGCTTATCAACTAAGCTACCAAGGCCACCATATGGACTATGAAACTGAGTGTGATGCACTGGATGTACACCTCGATAGTAAGATACACGCTCTCTTGTATGTTGAGACCGAGGACTCAAGTAAAAATTATGAATGCAAAACTGCCGTTACTTCAAAGGCTGGCTTATCGAGGTATAACCAAATACATGCGGTCCACGGCTACAACCGTACTAAGCCTGCCAATCATGGATATTTTCATACCTCAAAAAACATGTAATTTTCTGTGTACGAAACTGTTTCTTGATAGACCAAACAAAAATTTCGCGGAATTTCTCTTGGAGGTCGGGAGAAAATAATGTGTTACAGTCCTCAGGGAAGTTTTGCTGCGAGAATATGTGTTATATCTTGTTAGTCTCCGACGTGTCTCAATTATGAATTCGAACTGGTGATACTATACTCCTTAGAAGGCCCTATATCGATAATACGCTGGAAGGCATATCCCTGGCCGACCGTAGTACTGACTTGATGGGCTACATCCCTTGAAGTTTTCCGTCATCATAAGGCGTACTAGAAGTGCTTAAGTACACCGACCTTATGGTCAGCACCCATCTAATTCCTTAAGACGCACTCCGGATATATACGGAAGAGAAAAGCTATAAGCATAAAGAGCGGATTGTAATTCAGTCACCTCCCTGGAAAAATAATATTCAATAAAACGAGAACAAGCTAAGCGAAAGTTTAACAATCACGCCTTACTGGCGACAGAAAATCGTAAAAGAATTCCTTTGAAACATAATATACTTTTTTTTATATACTTAATGTGCAATGTACATATATGCATATGTATTGGTTGTTGAAAAAAAGGTGAACAATACATGACACAATTTGAAGTATTAGTAGTATTAGTGGCACTAGTAGTAGCAGTAGTGTAGTAGGTACTTGTAGTTTTGAAGCTTTGAAATAAATTTAGTAATAGAACATTAACCAAAACTTAAAATTATTAAATTGTTAATTTAGTAGTAGTATATTAAATAAAACTTAAAATTGTTAATTTTTGTTGGTTTTCGCTCTTAATTGCTCTACTTCCTGTCGGAGATTGTAATTTGTATTGTATGCAGAGAAAATTCTAAGGCTCCCAAGTTATAAAAGAAATTAATGAGAAAGTTAAACATCAACAGAGAGAAAAATATGATAAAAATCTAATAATTCTAAAATAACAATACTATTACAAAAATAATTCTAAACGACAGTAACGAAGACAATTTAATTTTCAAGAACAAAAATGAAAAGAGAAAAAAAAATTAAGAGAGACACCCACTGTGTGTAAGATGAGAAAAAAAGACGAAATAAACAATCATTAAAATTCATACTGGAAGTAAAAAGACAGTAAAAAAAGCAAAATTATTAATGAGAGAAATCTCAACTAAAAAAATCATGGGTTATAACTAGTTCCAATGTGGGCTACAAGTTAATGTTACGTAATAATTGAATGCAATCATAAAAAAATTTCGATGGATGTACTAAAACTACTGGGTGTGGTACAAAAAAAAGCAAGAAGAAGAGGCGACCAGCTCTTTTCCGTTTGGGGTTTTGAGACGGAGCTGACGAAATTAATTGGGAAAAGATTGTTAAAAGAAACAAAGGCCAAAGAACTAAAAAGAACGTTATCAGTCATAAAAGAAAAAACTTGAAAACCTGGGAACTGTGGATTAAAACTTAATTTTCTATCTTGGGGAGCACACGTGCTAGTAGCCCACAGCAGGGACAGAGAGCGAGGGGGAGGGCAAAGCTAAGTATATTTTGTGTAATAATTTCTTTCAAATTTGGGGAATTTTGTACGGTCGAAGACGTGACTGACTGGCATCGCTATACCGTAGTTATTTAAAAAACTTCTTTGAATTTACCTATATATATATATTAGGCTGGTAGAGATTGAATTGATTGTGAATAATATAGGCACTACCGTTTATTTGAATAAATTGTAAAGTTCAAGAACGACAACCATATTCTGATTTAGGATTGGTTTTTGATTTGCCCGCCCACACGGGAAAAATCACGTGGCACCCAACATCTACACCTGTGCAGAACTAATAATCACCTCTAGCGATCCAACCCGTCTCCTGAGTGAGCCATTGCGTACCTCGAGTACTTAACAAATGTGTGGAACCATGATCGGCATTATCCGTGTCTACAGTTCGCTTTACGCTCCTAACACCTAAACAAATGGGAGTAAATGTTGGTCCAGTGTCTGTTCTGCCTGAAATGAGAGCTTGCCACAACCAAACAATTCCTTTGCGTTTGTCAAGCCTTTACCCGATACAAGTTGGGTACTTTTGGAGTTGCTCCCCTCTGGGTGGGTTATCTAAAAAGCTTACCTTACCAGGAGCTGCTGCGCTTCATTAACAGAAGAGGAAGGTGCCGTTGAGCGATTTTGTTAAGCAGAACATCACATTGGACCACTGGCCTCTGTGCTTAGGATTCCTTTGATATTTAAGAAATGAAAAAAAATCAAAATTTTAAGCATTTGATTTATGGCAAATAATATTCACACTAAAATAATCAAACAACTTCCGGAAAATCCAGTTAAATTTCAAGGCCGATTCCCCAGATATATGTACATATACATATAATAGCATTTTCAATTTAAACTAGTTGATTCCTTGGATTTGTAACAAAAACGTTTGTTTTAAAATTAGATCGAATTAGAAGGATTGCATGAGCATTAGAATCTCGAATTGTGAAAATATTTTTTTCTCTAGAAGATTTACTCGACAGTTTCTTGCTTGCAGTTTTTCTGTCGACAGCAGACCACAGGGACTAGTTATCAGATTAACATGTTCCGCTTTAGAACTGTATATCGAAAGACGGCAATCGAAAGGCTAACGTTTACATTGAATAGAGAAATCGAGAAAAGGAAGAATGTGTCGACCAAATTATTTATGGTTTTCTTCTCTTCCACACAGAAAAATTTTGTCCGCAAATATCGCACATCCAAGCACCCATTTTATGCCAATGAAATCTTTTAAATAAAAAGAAAAAAAAATGTGTGGTTCAGAGAGAGAATTATCGTATGGAAGTGGTGTTATTTTTCAAGAGTATGGATGTCTGTCGACATAGGTTTTTTTAAATATTTCTTTGTTTGCGGTATACTTAGCGAATACATATAGTCAGCCCAACACAAATGGATGCAGTGAAGTACCTCTATCAGGATATCAGGAGGATAGAGCAGAGTTGAAGCTCTTTGGGAATACTACATTATGAATTCTTTTTACTCCACTTTTTATATTGAAAATTTTCTGAAATAACTTGTTGTTTGAATGGGCGGAAGAATATCATATCAACAGATGAAACCAGGCTTTGGGTGGAACTACATATAACTTGCAAGTGGTGTGATTGTCAGAGGTTCTACTTCCTGCCATTGCAAACGAATTTTCCACCCGTTTTACTGATTCTCATAATTGAAACTGGACGCAGCATTGCAGAATACGTTAGCACTCAGTATTTAAATTTAAGCGAATTATCTTTCACAATCTCTAATAGAGGCGCAGCTCAGGAGCTACGTATTCTTGAATAGTAAAATGTTTTACAGAAATTTAATTACAGCATTTGAAGCGAGTATATTTTAGAACTTTTGATATGGCTTGTCTCAGTAATTGCGGCTTTTGAGTTGTACCATTATGAGTTTTGTGATTAGGCTATTTCCTAGACGATTTGACTTTTGAAAATGTCATTAGTGTCTATATATCTAATTTTTTGATGCCTTCTTGTTTTGACAGCTTCGATAGGGCAATGAAAAAAATGTTTCCTTGTTCTATACGTTTTAAAAAGGCATTTCTTTAAAAAATGTGTTACTGTACATAAGTTTTCGATCCATGTTTTTATGATTTTAGAAACGGATTTACTAGCCATAATCATGATGATGTACCGTCCGTATCCACTTCAGAAAATGGTTTGAATGAGTTTGAATGTTGATGTAATTCGCTTAAAGATCAGCCACCAGAAAGACATTCTGCTACTGCCGTCTTCCCATAGAAACAATCGAAGCTGTATTAAAGTAGATACCCGAGAACAACTGGTACACTTTTCGGGATATCGACTTTCCATTAACGGAAGAGAAAACATACTACAGGAATTATTTCACCATCATAGGAAAATTATGCACGGTAGATGTGGCACAATTTTACTGAGGTCCAAAATGAAAAATGAGTTGCCTGGAGTAAAATTAAAATTTACAAGTAAAATCAGGGTTCGATATTGTAACAGATGACAAAACTTGAATTTACTGCTAAGAGCCAGAAAACAAGCGATAGTTCTCATGTTACGATTTACTAACCAAAGTGTACGCGCGCAGAAGCACATTTACAAGAAAATGGTGGCCTTTTTCTTCAGACGCCATAATTGATTATCCGGATTAGGAAGGGGACTTTTCTTCCATCACAACAATATAGCATCTAATATAGCATTTTGAAGTATCAAGTCCCTGACCTCTTCTGAATTGGAATGGTTGATTCACCAGAGCTTGTCACCTTATTACTTTTTACGAAAATAAAAGGTTTTCAAATAAGAGGTGTTATTTTGATATTCAAAGAAAAATGCCATTTTTTGAAATAAATTATCGGATCTTTATTTCATTAGAAAGAGGAATATATGCCGTTAATAATGGAAAATAACATCAGCCAAATGACCACCACGACCACGCCTACAGGACCATATCCTTTTCATGAAATTTTCCATAACCAAATCGCAAAGTGGCTGCCCTATGTCCTCGATAGCCTCACGAATTCCATCTTTGAGGTCTTGAATCGACGCTGGGCTATTGGCGTAGACCTTCTCTTTCTCGTGGTCCCAAAGGAAGAAGTCGCAAGGTGTTAAGTCACAAGATCTCGGTGGCCAATTGTGATCACCTCTTCGAGAGATAACACGGTCCGGAAACTTTTCCCGTAAAAGATCAATGGTTTCGTTGCTTGTATGGCACGTAGCGCCGTCTTGTTGAAAGTAAACGTTGTCCAGATCAACACCATCCAATTTTGGCCATAAAAAAATCATTAATCATCTATCGATAGCGCAATCCATTCACCGTAACTGTTCCTCCAGCCTCATTTTCGAAAAAGTAAGGTCCAATGACCCCGCGGGACCATAAACCGCACCAAACAGTCACACGTTGAGGATAGAGAGGCTTTTCAACAATAACTCTTGGGTTTTCAGAGCCCCAGATGCGACAATTTTGCTTGTTGACGAAGCCATCGAGGTGGAAGTGGGCCTCATCACTCAAGATGAGTTTTCGATGGAATTCCGGATCATTTTCATGCATTTCAAGGACCCAATCAGCAAAGACTCGACGTTGTTGATGATCGGCCGGCTGAGTTCTTGTGTTAACTGAACTTTATAAGCCTTAAGACCCAAATCTTTATGCAAAATACGGTGTAATGACGTTTGTGGAATGCCTAATTCCAAAGAACGATGAGGAATGGACAAATCTGGGTTTTCTTCAACACTTTCGGCTACAGCAGCAATGTTCTCTGCTGTTCTTGAGCGACGTGCACGGGTTTTATTCTTCACATCACTAACTTGTCCCGACAGCTCGAATTTTTCTACCAATTTCTGTATTGCGGTCCGACAAGGTGCTTCACGACGACCCAAAAATGTTCGAGTTTTATGAACCATCTCTGCCACATTTTCACCATTTTTAAAGTGAATTTTAATAATTTCAATGCGTTGTTGAATCATGTATCGTTCCATTTTTTGTAATGGCGCAGTTTCTACTTGTCAAATGTCAAAAAATTACAGCTCCAGAAGTGACATCTACCGAAATAGCGGGCTAATTAAAATAATACCTCTTATTGGAAAGCCCTTTATTCTTTCTGAGATGACTACGCAAGTCTTTTGTTGGCAGCAATTATAAAATCCAATAAGGCTCCCAGTGAGTATAGGCCTTGCTTAACTATATTAATCCTATTCCTCACATTTTGAATGTCTGGAGGATCTTGCCGATACGCTTTGACACTTTTCAATATAATTACTAATGATTTATCCACATCTTCGTGCACCCTTTTTAGGAAGGTTATTTCCTCATTATAGTTAGTTTTCCGAACGAGTGATGGGGTTACATGGAAATGGGATTATTTGGTAAGCAAGCTCGCAGATACGTGAGGTCTAAAAAATCAATCTCTTCGTTGCAGAATCGGCAGTTATATTCTCTGGCTTTGCCCATTTTCTTAAGCACGCACAATACTCTTTAAGTAGGCAATGGCCAGTCAATAAGCTAGTGCGTAGTCTGATATGGTATACCACAGCTTGTTGAACTCTTTGTAAGGGAAGTTAAATAACTTATTGTCACCATGTCTTACAATTACTCTAGTGAGACTCTTCTATTGTAGCTGATGAGCCTTTTCTGAGATTTAGACATTATTTAACCTGCTGGGTACCCTTTTCTAAGACCGTAAAAGAGTTTGCGTCCAGTAAATGAAGATTTTTTAGACAGCTAGTCAGGAGTCTCATTACCTTCATGTCCCACCTAAGGGTTACTTTATTTTCCTATGATTGTAAATCCAGGACACCCCTACTATCTCAAACCAGCATTGAAATTACGGCTTGGTTGTCGGAAATTAATTAAGTATTATATATGTTTGTGTGCCATGAATTTCTGCATACAAAACAGTTGAATAGGATTACAGAGTCTTATATGACTTCTGCCTACCATGTGTATTTTCTTTAATTCACCTATGTCCACTGTGCTTCCAACTTTTGCGGTCTTCTATGATCACTTCAAAGCTGCACCCAAATCAGAGAGACTTTCAATTTCATTTCAGTTCCCAAAAAAAATATTAATGGCTTTGACAGAACTTTACGTTAATCTGTAGAATTATTGAGAAATTGATTTACACTTTTTTTTTTAAATTTATGTCAAAGTAAAGCAACACACAATCAATCAAAATCAATTCATTGAGAGGGGCTTACGGACATATATCGTGACACATGTACATATTATACCAATGAGTACAGCAACAAATTTAATTGTAACATCTGTCACCTGCCAACAGATTTCTAAAATCTATGTTCAACTAATTTCATAAGGAATAGAACAACTAACAACAACATTGTATTATGTATGTACATATGTATGGCTGTATAGCCCTTTGTGAAAGCTTTCCCTTACATTCGTTCATAAAGTAAAGCGAAAGCTAATCTACAATTCGGTTATAAACGTGTCAGTCTTCAACAGGTAATTCACATTAATTTATGTCGCTATTAATTTAATTGGAGAACAATCAATTAAAATATGTCATGCATAGAATTTACTAAATATTATGCATTTTTACATAAACACATTATTTGCAAATGCCCAATTTATATACATGAGGATTGTTGCGAAAGAACAAAATTAATTTAAATACTTTTCGAGCCTAGTTAGTTTGATAAAATGAAAATTATTAGATTTAAATAAAAACAATAAAATCAAATAAATTTGCAGACCACACACACACTTCGCACTTACATTTCAGTTAAAAGCTTTTTACATCTGACCAAGATGTTTCAGGCCGTTTCTCTGGAAAAAGCACAAAATCAAATCCGAAAATAAGGAGAACCTACTCTCTTAGTGACAACCGTGGTCTTCAGTATATCTCAGCATCTAGGGCCAATTCTGGATGCTGCATTATTGGAATCTGCATCTAAGTACTATCATAAAAAAGGTCGGAAGATCATTCATCATTCTGCGCCTGACGTAGAGCGTGTGGTGCAACATGGGGTATACAAGCCATGAGTATGCTCCAGATCTATATGGTCATCACAAGACCCATGCTAACATATAGGATAATACATGATAACATAGGCCCAAGCTCAATGTGGTCAAAACTAAACTGTGTGGCATACAAAAAATGGATTGCCTAAGTATTGAGCGTGTCAGTGGTACTGGAAACCTGCATAACCTCAGACCTATGCACCTGGAACTGGTAGTTGCGTCAGACAGTATAACGCACAGGATTCATGCGGCGGGACTCGTACAGGTTTCAAACGGCGGTACCCTTTGGGAGAGACTAAGAGCTCGTAGACCGTTCGAGAAAATTGGTGAAGTGGCTATGATATCAGAACATAAGTAGTGGAGGTTCTTATCGTTCCAATCATACAATGTAATGGTGAAAAACCGAGAAGTCTGGAACTTTCCGACACTCAATAGCCAGCGAGTCTTCCGTTATTGAATCATCTGGCATACGAATGGGTTCAAAAATTGATTTGGGTATTAAGGTCGAGGTGCGGACCACTGCATATAGGTTTGAGACATCACTGAACATATGCAGCCAATTTATCATGCCATACAGTTGCAGAGAATGCAAAAGCGACCTTGACAAACTGGTTAGATCGAACTAGGTTAGGCTAATCTGGGTTTCAGGACCTCTTGTTAGCTGAGAACCAATATATGGGAATGCAAAAGTGCCCTTGACGGACTTTTTAGATCGAATCGGGTTAAAGTGATCTGGATCGCGGGACCTCCCTCTGGTCAACCGAGAGCCAATGTGTGCGTTTCCTCTGTGTGCAGCTGAGGAAGCTATTCACAAATGCACATCAGCAAGTCAAAGGCACAGCAATGGATAAGCATCATAGAATAAAACAATTCCAAGCTTTTTGTGGCGATTACGTCTGTTTGTATTGCGATCAAGCTCTTTTGTTTACCCGCGACTTCTTTGTGGTGCTATATGAAGGTACTCAACTTTAACAGGACTTATGCCTTAAGGTACTCAACCTTAAAGGGGTGTTTACACTGACGACGTATTTTTAAGTACTCAACCTCAATGGAAATAGTTGTATTAATGAAAAGGGTAAGAAAGTTTCTGAAGTACTGTAGGACTGATTTGCCTAATGAGGAGACACTCATCACTATCGGCATGGGCTCAATCCCATCATCTACACAGACTATGTTTGACGGATGATGAGACTATTTTACATGTCATGTGTAAATGCCCAGCGATAGCTAAACGTGCAATGGCAACCTTTGGTAAAGTACCCTAGTGAGTTGGTTGACAAACCGCTATGCGGATACTTAAACCAACGCAAAAGGACTGCCCTGTTTTAAAGAGATGAGAGAGTGAGCACAATAAGCACTCTCCGTGGGTACGGCGGCTTGCAACTTCGCATCTCCCTCTTTAATCATAAAACTAACAATACTGTGCGAAATTAATAGAATACTATCCCACAGCATCATCTGTTTAGCTTTTTCAAATTTCCCAATTTCATTTTGCAAATCATTACAATAACATGAAATTGTTCCACATGGCATATTCATTAGGTGTCCTTCCCCTCCACCTCCCCTTTCACTCACCATCATTATTCCTCATAATTTAAAATCACCGCTTTAAATGAATTATGCATAAAATTATAAAAAAGAATGCAAAGTTTCAATGATTCAACTGCTTTTTATCCCAAGAATGGATAAAAATTTCCTTTTTCCTCCGGGTATTCGCAGCATTACAATCTTTCTCTGACGTAACACACTATCGACCCCTCACACCTGCCCCATATTCTTCTGGAAGGCTCTCAAATTTACTTTGTTTGTCTGGTAAAAAAATTTAAGCTTATTCTTGAATTCTAGAATGACTTATTGTGACCATGTAAAAGCGATAATTAGCAATGTGTAGGGAGCCCTTAGACGGCTGTAGTTCTACGCCAATATTCTCTCAACTACTACACGCATAAATCTGGTGAAGTCTTTGTTATTACCACATTTTTTATTCGGATCTTTGATATTCCCTAGACTAGATGATGCCTGCAAGCGGAAACTGGAAGTAGCTTTCAATGATTGCACTAGATTTGCATTTGGTTTGCGGCGCTTTGACCATATTACGCTATTTAGGAATAAAATCATTGA
This sequence comes from Dioctria rufipes, assembly GCA_963924295.1. Lineage (NCBI taxonomy): Eukaryota > Metazoa > Arthropoda > Insecta > Diptera > Asilidae > Dioctria > Dioctria rufipes. The sequence continues at coordinate 165,373,744 of OZ002743.1, forward strand.
TTGCTCTCTGGACACTTACTTACTGCGTGAAGCATCCATAAAATCCTGTACAATGGCGTATCTCCATACCTGTTCGGTTTTATTAATTTTATGCATGGTGAAAGACATTTGAATCTAGTTTTACCCCGCCTTAAACACTTAGTACGTGATGGTTCTTACTTTGTCCACATAACTCGCGTTTGGAATACACTTCCACCTGAGATTTAGCGTACAAGATCGGTAGCATCTTTTAGGCGTTTGATCAGTGATCTGCGTCCACCTTAATGACTCTGCACACTCACGGACTTGGGATATTTTTCTTTGTTCAGCTTTAGTTTTTGATTAATTAATTTGATTAACTTTGAACTCTCTGATTGTCTTTTTTTTTCTTATTATTTTTTTTATTTCATGGTAATTTTTTATTTTTCCTTCTTTATACTAATTTTATGTTTTTTATATTGATTCTCTCTAGTGCCTAACTCTCCTATTATTGAATTATAGCTTGTCTTGTTTAATGTACTTAAGTAAAGACTTATGTCTTATTGTACTGATTTTGAAATAAATAATTGTAATTTAAAATAATTTTAATTAAAAAAAAAAAAACAACAACAAAAAACGCTCCTTTGTCGTAAAATCCTTACTACCATCAAAATTTAATCAACTACCATTAGAAAATTTCTTTCATTGAGCGAATAAGTATCTACGCATTTAGTTTTGCAGATATATTTAATTCGTGGCACTGTGTAGGAATCACACTAAAAAATTTTCAAGAGCGGAGCTCTAAAGACAAAATTGCTTCCGACCGGATATGGAAGAGCTTGAGTTTCAATACGCTTTTGATATGCCATCTATATGTACTTACTTTCATCATTGAATAGCTATCCTCAATGTTTTATCTAAACCCGTCAGACATCATTCATCGGCAGAAGTATCTTTGACCTATAGGAGGAGCTTTGATTCCATCTTCATAGTAACTGAAGAATAGTGAAATTGTTTAAAATGTGATTTCGCAGGGATTATTATTCTTATACATATAGGAATCGTTCGCTATTATTCCCGCAGGGTTTATGTTCAGGAAATTGTACAGAAATTTATTAGTTATTGTATCTATGAGTAAATGAATGAAGAACGTTGAGATTTTCTTAATGAAATGATATGACACTTTAGACTTACACATAGATTATATAACTTTTTGAATTCTCTCCAGCTTACGATTTAAAGACTACATATATGAGAAAGTGCATTCGGCAAACTACTAATTTGAGCTGGAAAAGAATTCTCTCATTATTAGTCTGTAGAATTGTGACATGATTATATTCACAGTTGTTGGAACGTAGTTATAATTGGTTAAAAGTTTTATAGAATAGTGATGCTATTGGTTTGGAAAATCGAACTAAGTTAATCCGAAAAGTTGAAACTTGGTCGAATCGAATGCAATTATGAAAGGTAATCTCGATCTTACGGGCTTATGTATTGTACTATCCGCTATCTGAGAGATAATGATATCACAACATAGCTAGAAACTTAGAAACATAGATCGCATATCTCTTAATAAAATTAGTAGATAATGAAAGTCATTTTTAACTGTGGTATCCCTAAAGGCTCTATTCTTTACCCTTTGCTCTTCAGTCTGTATATAAATGACCTTCCTAATATTGTTGAAGACTGCAAAATTCACTTGTATGCCGATGATGTACAGGTGTATCTAGTCGACAAATTGGATTAGTGAAAGATTGTATTGATAGGTTAAATTCCGACTAACACAATATTGCACATTAGCTGGATAATAATCTTCATTGCTTAATGCCGGAAAGTCGCAGTGTATTGTTTTTTATAGCAGAGCAATTGAGGTATCTCATCTTCCACCTGAATTTTTAAATAATACGGTGCTGCCATTTTCAAATCGTGTAAAAATTCTTGATGTCCTCCGGAATTCTAAATACAATGCTGTGATCATGATAACGATATGACAGGTGGGATTTATGGTAGGCTTCGCCGACTGTAGTTGTCTTCGAGAGCTATGTCTACGAACACACTTCAATAGTTCAATCTATAATACTACCGTACTGATTCTATGGCAGTCTCCTTATTTATTTAATAAATTAAAATTTTTAAGCTCCACAATGCGTTTCGATTTGTTGGTACCAATCTTTCAATATTCAGTAATGCAAAACTCTTACTTTGTTTGTAATGTTCGATTTTTAAGTAATTCACCAGCCCATATTCAACGTACTAGCTCGACTATAGTACCATCGTGGGATAGACTTTTGGACATGTTTTAGGTGGTGTTGACTTTAATTTCTCTAGTTCTTAGTTATTTATATATTTGTAGTTTTTTTTTATTAGTATACAATCTTATGTTTAAGTAATATTTGATTATTTTATTTCCGTTGTTTAGTAGTATGATTTTTCGAATTTAATTTTTAATTCCTAATTTATTTTTATTTTTAATTTATAACTCGAACTTTATATCATTATTTGCTTGTATCGATTTATTCTTTATGCGCTCTTTCGTACTAAAACAATATTGACATTGTTATAGTGTTTAATTATAAATAAAATATTCTTATTCTTATTTGTTTTTCTGCACTTTATACATATACCATTGCCACTATTGCACTGCTTTAGGTCGGGATCACCCGAACATGTAGCACATGCTTTATCATTCTTTAAATTCTTAACAACATGATTGCACCCACTATAATTTTAACATCTTCTACTCATAAAGAATTCATATAAAAAGCACCTGTCCCATCCGATCTTTAAAATTATTTTAAAATAACTTTATGTCAGAATGATTGATTTTAATAACTTTCGCGATCTAATATTGCACCATAAATACAACTGCAATGTAGTACATTTATGTATGCCATTGTGTGGAGAACTAAGTTTTTGATATATTTTATGATATTTATATCCTTTTGAAAATCTGATAAAATATCAAGATTACCTAAATTCATTTTAATATTGCTTTTAAATAATTTTTTAAATAATTAAAAAAGGAAAACATAATAAAATCTACTAATCATCTACCATCTAGATCCACTCAAAACACAACTATTGTCATATTATAACAGTTTTCAAGAGATGATGATAGTTGAACGGATGTTTTACAAAACAACATTCCAGAATCTTATCTTATTTATTGCGCAAGCTTTCTGCCCAATTCCCTCTCTCTTGTCCTTCTTATCACTATTCCTAATGCTAAAAACTAGAAATATTATCCTAATACGAATTGTGTTGAGTAAGTACAAAAAATATCAAAGAACCTTTTTCTGTTAAACGTTGAAATGCTCCAAGGTGAATTTATCCTTGTGCCTTGCTTTCTGTGGCCAGACTCCTGGAAACATCCACCACCAAGTTGCCTATTACATATATGAAGCGAATTTTATTATTCAGTTTACTTGTGGGTGGTGGGTGTGATAAGCAAAACGAAAATAGGCTTTTCTGATGGCTTTAGATATATATTGAACTTGGACAACAGATATACCGTAGGCAACCGGAAATCGAATAATCTCAATAGTATCAAAGTAGAGTTGTTTTTTCGGGTTGAATTTGTTTCACTTGACCGAACCTCGGTGTATTCAAAGACCGGAATTTATACGTGTGTTATTTTATGTGTATCAAAAAGTGTTTAAAGATTTCTTAACTTTTATCTGTGGTAGTCGTATAGGGCGATATCGCAATAGGTGATTTAGATTTTTATTCACTCTAGGTCTGTCTACACAATATCTTGACACAACTTTCTGTAAAATATTTTTTTTTTTTTTTTTGTTCTGAAGCATTACATTTTATGGGATGATATAAGCAGAGCGCATTTAATAATAACTAAGAAGTATCAGGAAAATTCAAAATTAATACATTTTATGTGTCATGGTATATTTAGGTTTAGGTGTTGATTAAAAACATGCCTTTTGAATTAAGCGATGGTAGGTTTTACCAGTTACCATTGTTCAAAGGTCTTCAGAAAAGGCAGGCACGAAAATACACTTACAAGACAAGGTGCACGGGCTTGAATTACAATTAATTGTTTTTCCTATATTACGAAGTTTTTTCAAGCTCTCAAAATCCTGTTGGAGAAGTTGTAGTCTAAGTAAGTAATACCGTACCTGGAAATAATATTAATCAATTATTTGGAAATATTCCGTAAGTCTTCTCTCGAATGCTCCATGTTTATGACTGATCCTTTAATTTTAGATATCTATTTAGATCAATGATTAGAGGTTAGATAAAGATCAAGAAATAACTAAAACGTAGGTGGGTCCTGATTAATTTTTTTTTAAGTTCTTCCACATAATTTTATACATGGAAGTTGTTAAGATTTAGAACTTTTAACATACCCATAATTGTGACGTAAATATCTTAACCTATTTACAAATAAAATATATAAGTATGTCTGTCGCATGCCCTAATCTAGGGACCTTCGGTCAGAAAAGATGACGTACGGCAATTTTAACCGCGAAAAGGAAGCAGGACGAATTCTCTCTCGAAGAATAGCAAGAAGTTCATCAGTACGTAATATAAAATAACTGTTATTTTATTTTTGTGTTAACGTAAAGTCATTTGTTTTTCAGTTTTTGTTAAAGCATGAAGATTTAGCTATCGAAATGCATTGTTTTTGTTTTTGAAAATTTTATGATTTGCAACCACTTTTGTGATTTTGCTGATGAGCCTACTTAAGGGATAAGACACCCACACTACACCCTTTATTACAAAAAGTAATCAGGTAAGCAAAAGATGACATGAATTTATATTTTTGTCTGATTACAGTTCTAATAACGACGGCCTTCTAAAAAATCATATTCACCCTGGTAGAATAAGGACTTAATATGTATATTCCGGAAGAGCGCACAAAGACTATTCAATAAAGAAAAAGAGATTAGAAGTCAGGACTGGGCCCAGTAAAAGGCAAGTAACAGAGTTTGCAAGCTCTCAATGAAAAATAATGAATACTTTTCATGGAGGATCTATTGTGAATCCATAGAGAATACTAGCATTTCCTCTTAACTTAGGAAGGTTTCAGACAACTGCCTTATGCTCCGTCGTTCCTGAAAAGAAATGAATTTACCTGCAACGATACTGAGGAAGATACTCCAAGCCAACCAAACTAATATTAATAATAAGCATTTAGACACTTTGAACTTATAGTCTATATGGGATATTGTAAAGAAGAAGAAAATTGAGTGGGCAATTCATTATTTGGCGCCCCACAATTAACCAGGAATTGATATCATCATTCCAGTCATGCTGCAGATTATACAAGAAATTAAAATGTCGGGGCTTATGGTGACTTATAAAAGTTGCTCCCATTTCCCACGCATCTGAAGTACATCAAAGTGATCTTCATTTCCAAGACAGGCAAAAGTATACACATGATCTCTAAGGACTTTAGACTTATGATTTCGTTTGAAGACCTTCGAAAGATCCATACAGATGTCAATGGACAACCTACTCAAAGAACGTGAAATTTGTAGATCCCAACATGCTTGGCGACAATAATATTAGTAGGAGTGTGTCTAGGGGTAGTCAATACTGGGTCATTTCACCTTGACTATGATTAATGGTGGTTAATGAAATTGTCATCTCTTGGTCTGATCAAGTGCTTTAGAGTGAGGGTTTTCATCTGAAGTCTTACTAACATACTAACATACCTGTGTAGGTAATACAGAAGCTCTACCAATAACAACAACAGCAGCAACGGAGATTATGCTCCCATTCCTGCCCCTTAACATCCCTGGAATATGTATAGCTGCAAAAAGTGCACTGAGACTTAAGGAGTTGGGCTGGGATAGCCGCACAGACCTCGATTACGTCATTACCCCACGTCAGTACTTTGAGAAAGGTATCTCAACAAACATTTTTTTAGTGGGAGGATAATCGCATCGAAAATCACTCTCAGATGTGTGTCTTTACAAATGGCTGGAGAAAAGGCGTGGAGTTTAATCCAGGGTATACTAAGCATCCCTGTAGTGTCTTCCAACCGGATGATTTAGCTATTAGTAACGTAGTAGGGATATTGGAAATAACTTAAAATGTACCTAATGATCGATATATGTACATTTGCATTGAGAGACAAGCTTCAATCAAAGCCTTGGACTGCAAGACAATTAGATTGGACTTGGTTCAACGTTGTCGCAGTGAGTGTGGATAAAACAGAGATATTCTCTTCTGGGTACCAGACTATATTTATATCCCAGAAATGAGGCACCTGATGCTTTGTCCAGGCAGGATTTGTCTATGTATGTATGGTTACAGGAAAAATTAATAGGTGGGCCTCAAGAATCGGCAAAGAAGATTCTATATTTACAGGCCCGTAAGCTTGCTAATCGCAGATGTGAAGAACTAACCAAATGAGTGATTTTAAGACATGTATTGCCTAAGATGTGTCCTATTCAGACGGAACTTCTACTAAAGAGGAACCGTAATGACGTGGAAGCTTACTGCAGCTATCACAGTGCATAGAATTCTTTGGAAAACATTCGCCACACATGCAATCTCCATACAATGCCTTCTGCAGAGCCTATCTAGACGAATAAGATGTTGAGACCATTCAACACCTTTTGTGTGAATATCCCAACCTTACCGAAAGTAGAAGGAATACACTTGGTTAGCTTCTTTTGAGGTCTATGAACACTCATGATTGGTTTTAACGCAGACCTTAATTAAAAAAAATTTTGAGATAAAGTTCCGATTAGGTGGCATTATAATTGACCATCGGTTATTTAAGTGTGACCGATCGCAGGTATTTCGATAGCCTCCACTCTAACGTATGTGCGACGACAGGAAACAAAACTTCTCATTTACAAAATCATAATTGTAGCAAGGATTGAAAGTTAGTAATACGAAGAAGGTACTTATAAAACCCCAGAATTGTAGTGCTTAGCATCGTGAAAACATTTATTGAGATTGATAATTTTGTCATCATTCATTCCATTAAATTACACCTAACTTCACATTATAGAGATCGTGAAAATAATTTCAAATTATTCCTTGGAAAATCACATACTAATATATAAATCTTTAGTGTTCATATACATTCCACTCTCCTCCTTCTTCTACCGCATAAACAATTTCTGCCAATATCATCACTGAAAAAGGATGAACTGATGAAAAATCTCTTTCGCAAACTTTACGATGATTTGGATGCAAGTCATGTTCGTGACAGACATTCTAACATACGTACAAAAAAATAAAATTCTAAGAGATAACTGCAAAGGATATGTGTGGATTATAAATCTTCCATCTAAATTTATCTCGAATGCGAGAATGTTAATAAAATAAAAACAATCAAGAAAAGGGATGATATCAAATTAAAGGATAATTCTGAAGAGGTTTGCGAGGGGCGAGGGAGGGGGGGGGCTGGAATATTGATTATACATGTATGTATCTAATTCCTATACCAAGCATTTTTTTACATTGTTGACACACAAATTTTCGCATTAGGTTAGACAAAAGTTGAATTTAGACTTATTGAATAGAATTCATAGAATCATTTGACTCCTGCAGTAGTTTAAAAATAGAATTAAAAACGACCAAAATATTTATGTATAGAAAAACAAAATTAAATATTTATATAGAGGAAGGTTACTTTATTGTATGGTTACTGTTCTTCGAATTTAAAAGAAATCTCTACAAATTTCAATCCCTTGTTAATTAAATCAGAATTACTTTTACATAACTTTTTGTTGTAGATAAGCTTGGATTTACGGTTTCACAAATTCTTGTTAAAATAGGGCTTTTAAAAAAAATTTTTTTTCATGACTCCCGAACATTGTTTATGATCTGGAGCTACAAGCTACAAGGATGGATAGTTTGTCATTAAAATATTATGCATACAATATAATATAGCGTATGTACAAAGGTATTGAAATTTAATAGGCTTTTATGGATTACATTCGTGATGAATAACGTATTCAGTATTGAAAACTGAAAACTGTCTACATTACTTTGATGTTCGACCGCAATTGTCTCACGATTTTTTTGGTAGTGATTAACATCATAGCCACAAATACCATGTCTAATTGCGACCAGTAGGTATGGATAATTTCAAAAAGTTCTTGTCCTTGTTATCTCAACGCAACAGCTTACCAACGAATAAATTTCTCTAATCATTTGTGATGCACAAACAAGTCCCCTGAAATATAGACAGTGCCGAAGATATGTTTACCAAAACGGAGAGAACACACATTTACAAAACTCATCCAAAAGAAATAATGTAAATAATATACATAGGTTAAACACATCAATTCGCGTCCATTTAAGGAAATGTTATCCTTACAAGAAGGATTTTTAGTAGAGTTTACTATCGGCGTTGCGGGTACAAGCAAATATCAGCGGCTTACAGTGCGTCATAATACCCAAATTGCTTCCTTAACCAGAAATCACTTGACAATATTCCCTTTATTCTCTTGAAAATTAAGATGTCTCGCGGGATCAATCTCTCGAATTATGCTGTTTAATTTGAATCAAAATTTCCTAGATCTATTACGGCAAACATTGAAACTGTAATACGCTCTTAGATAACAGCCAAATAACTTGGTTGTTCATAATCAATAATATTATAAAAATATTTTTATGGTGGCAAGGTAACAAGCATACATGATGAGCTACATTGCTTGAAGGATTTGCTGAGAGTAGTTTTTCTATATCAAATTACCGTTTGGTAACAGTATGGACTAAGATAAAAATCTCTTAATTATAGAATAATAAATCATTTATGAATGAATGATTTAAATTCGGTTATGCTTCTAAAGCCACATAGCCGTTCAAAGATTCGTTTGACAAATACGACGAAGGAATCCAGGTCCATAGTAAAAGAAGTATTGCACAAACTGCTAATAATAGCTACCCTATCGCTTCTATAATCTTAGTTCACTGAAGTTTTCTAGCAAAATTGTAGCATTATAATCCACTTAAGCAACCTTTTGTAAATCCAACTGAGCCCCGGGTACTGGTGGAAGAGGATTGATATCACCCATAAAGTAAAGAAATTTTACGAAGTAAACGCATGCAAATGAGGAATATAAATGTAAGCAGGAATGTTAAGAGGTTCAGGCAGGGAGACCAAAAAAGCTGGCTACTCAAATGCTCCAAAAGATCTCCATTCTCATATAGGCACGTGCGACGATATTTAACAAAGGTGAGAAGAACAATAAAAGAACAACAATACATGACATGATAAAAGAGGTATTACGAGGATGTTGATGTAGAGCATATAATAAATAAACAATCGTAGAAATACAAGCTTCAAAGCACCGATGGACAGCAAATAAATAAGTTAATAGCAAGACTAGTAATCGAAAAGTAATTAACAACGGAAACTTAGTTAACAACAAACAATTATCCGTTGATTGGGTACAAGTGTAAATATACTCCGATATCACAGCGAATTGTCACTTTGCGAGTAATTTTATGACAGGTTGAAAACGAAAGATATTTTTGAAATTCTCTAAAGTAATAAAAGTTCCGAGCTCAGGTGAAGCTAGTTAAGATTATAATTAGAAATAAAAAAAAATGTTGTAGATAAGATAAGTTAATTTCCATCTTGTAAAATTTACAGTGAATTATTAATTTCATTTAAGTAAGGCGTTAGTGCAGTAATAGTAGTCCAAGTAGCTAGTTGGCTAGATTCCAATGTGTACACGGCTTGTGTAAAAGGAAAGGGCGAGCATTTTCGGAATCAACGGTGTGGGATAACTCGTGGAACTAACACAAGCAGAAATGGAGAAGTTTCCAGCCCTGTCACGAGTTAATAACATGAGATTTCAGCGGTGAAGCTATCGTGTTGATATAAAATAATTAAAAGAATGGAAGTGATTAATAATCGGAAGATGTACAAAGTGGACAGGACTAAACTATTACCAAGTAGTACCCAAAATCGAGCAGGCTGCCGAAACCAAGTCAGGTAAAGGGCTCGTCAGAGCAAAAAGGTGTGGTGACGAGGTTGAGATTAATATTTGCTTATTTTCCATTAGGGCACCAGAAGTGCAATAATTATCGTAAAGATTGATTATTATTAAGATGGAACGAACCTCATTATTATTGAGAGAGATGGCGAAGACTAGATAGAAGGGCAACTAAAGAACTTACGCGAAGAAGAGAAAATAAGATCAATTTGTCTTCAAGGAAGATTTGTTGTATATTAAGGGGGAATTATTTTGGCAGGGTTGAGTATTAATTTACTTTTCCTGGCCCATTCAGAAGCCCCTAAGAGGTCTGCATTGAGTTTCTCAATCACATCCTTAATAAGTCCCAGCGGGATGGAAAATTAGCAATTAGAAGATGAAGAAAAACAATGAACCCAAGACCGAACCTTCTGGGATGCAACAATTTATGAGCATGAGGCTCGAAGATTGATTATTGCAAACTACCAACTGCATCCAACCCGAAAGATAAGATGCAACCACAATTATGCGCCATATTCTTTAAATATTTAACTACACTATTCCCTATGACTGAACCGTGAGATTTTTATGAAACATATTTATGATATATTAAAAATTCTTTCTTATATACTCATAAGCCGAAATACGCGTATCGAAAAATAATAACTTGAAACAACTATATAAAAAAGAATTTTTAATTTATTAAACTACTAGCTAAAATTGCCGTTGTTAGAACGGAATTCTCTCTTAAGTATGTATAAAATTTTCATTAATTTTATTTTTTTCTTATTTTGTTTTAATTTATTTTAATTGGTGTGTTTTTTTTTTTTTTTCATTAAAAAATTAAGCCGTGCTGAGATTTCAATGCGTTAAAACAGTTGGGGCTTTTCTCAAGATTCTTTTCCATCGTTTGATTTTTTTTAACTGGTTCACATACATCTCCTATAATATTTCCAAATTGGTTTTTAAAATTATAATAATAAGATAGTTTTCAGACTTCTCGGTGCCATACTTCAACACTGCGTGCGTGAAATTTTCTGGAGAGCAGTCCTGGCAATACACCAAAATTATGGACCGGATTGTTGGGTGCCCTGTTTTCTACTAGTACTGGCTAAAATGCTGCAAGTCAATCATAAGATTTTGGAACTAACTAATTGAGGACGTTTAATGATAGGATTACAAACGACAGTGAACTTTAGAAACCGCTACCATATTTAAGAAGTTTATAAAAGATATGAGATTTATGTGGAAAAATAATAAATAAAAATGACTTTTTTCGTACCTGTTAGAAATTATTGATAGTTCCATGTTCGCACTTAATTGCGCCAGATTTATCGATTCAAGGTTGTTTTGATGGAATAAAATAATCAATTTATAATTGATAACAGAAAAAGTAACTCTGTTCATTTTCTTAAAAAAATAGATTTTAAATGTATTTAAAAATTCGTCCAGTTGTCCGAAGTTACACAGGAAGTTCTAATTTTAACTTTATTTCACAGAAGTTTTTCTTCAATTCTTTAAAAGTAACTTGAAGTGAGAATATTAAATTTATAAAGAACAAACTTTTGTCTTTCTTTTGTAATAAACAATTTCCACTTTTCCAGGTGACAAAGTTCAGTAAGAAATATACTTTTACTGAAAAGATCCTAATTAATTAATGATAAGTACTTAAGAACCTAATCAAATATTAATCGGGCGTAATAAAAAAAAACCATATAAGTACAAATCACAACTACCCCACCTTTTGTCATGCAAAGGCCTCATTTATAGGTCACTAAGGACTGGACTATAGCCGGAAGAAACCTGACATCCGGATTTTAAATTTTAAATCAAACACATGATATCCAACAGATTTCATCAGGGTATAATAAGAATGTAAATGATATTTTTGAATTGAGTTATGAAATTTTAATTAAATTTTTTAATTTTAAATTGAACCAATTGCATCTTTGATCTTTATATTCTTTAGTTTTTTTACAATAATAAAGGAACTATTTAGACCACTGTTGAAACAAATTAAGCTTTCTTCAATGATCCCTTGTGATGTTGATAATAAGTTTTCCGTCTAAATTTTTGTCTACATTCAATTTATTCGAAATGTTTTTATCAATAATGCAATATTGATTATATTGTGATGATATAGTAGGTAGTATATTGCTAAAAACTTTAGACCAACATACCTAAAGCATAATTGTAATACACTGGTAGCAACTTCATATAGCCAACAACGCGAATTAAGCTCGAAACGTTATTATAAGCTGTGTTCATTTGTGTCCGCAGAACAGAGCAGAACAAAAGATACACAAAAGAACGCCTCATGCAATTTCATATAATATTTACATAAATGAATAGTTCGTTTAAATCGACAGAGCAATCTGGTTTCTCCAGTATAAAGGAGTTCTGCAAGGTACACAAAGAACACAGCTATAGAGTCCGTTGTCCAGTTAACACATGAAAAAGCACAATCCTTAAATATTAGAGACATTACGATAATGTGAACTGAAAATATAATAAAGCGTAGACTGTGATGGATTAAATTAGAATGGAGCTATCGAAACACCTACAATTAGCCGCATTTAGATTCATAGCAAATTATGTGGGGCCACCTCATCAAGACCCTACCTGGAAATGATTGCTCAATCTAAGGGGTGTGTTAAAACCACCCATAAGAATTAATGGAGCTTACTTGGTCTATCAACTCTATATCTGCTAGTCTCCCCCCCCCCCCCCAGTCTTAAGTACCTATCAAGCGCGGTCATTCTCCACTTAGCAAGGTTGAGACATTCCCACAGCAAATACTGAACACACTCAATCATGTCCTCGTCCATACAGCTTCTTTAGAAATCATTCTATGAAGCGAAACATATGTATGTCACAGAGGTAGTGTCCCATGATAAATACAGTAAGGCTCGAACACGTCATTATAATTCCAACTTAGCAGAGTTTCTATCCTCCTAGGACTTATCTATCTTGAAATATATCTCTGTCTTGAAATCATAAATGTGGTTAGTTCTCCCCATCTGCGATTAGCCAATTTGTAGACATATAAATCTAAAATTGAATGAATGAATGAATGAATTCTGCCGCAAAACATAAATATATTCGTAGCTGAACCTTCTCTGGCAGGCCTGAACATCAGCAATCTAATTTTCAGATACATCACTTTGCCCAGGCACCCAAGCATAGACCAGAGATTTTAAAAATATCATAATTACCAAACATTTTTTCTCACCTGGAAAATACATTTTTGTTTTATGTAATAAAAGCTTTTTCTATATAAAATCCAAGCGCTAGAAATTATGGAAAAAAAGATGATAAATTCACAATGATATTTCACATTAAGACTAATAGCTACCTGAAAAAAAAAAAAATAGGAAAAACCATTAGCAATTCGACATGCATATGAATATATATACATACCTACAGGGATTTGTTATTAGCAGGATTTATTGCACACTCATCCGAGCACAATAACTTCAATGGAGAAAACTGATTGCTCCACTCATCAACACAGAGAAAAAAAAAAATTTATCGATATATGCTGCTTACCTCCACGAGTATATATGTACATATATAGTAATATCCTTTGCTTTGTTGCATTAAAATATGCCCAACCATAGGAACAGGACGTTTGCCTTCTCGAAAAGAATTGTACCGAAATTTGTAAACACATAGCTGGGAATTGAAAAATAAAATACAATGCCATACAGACTGATTGTCGATCATGTTGATCCTTTTCCCCTTCACACAAATAAAGGCCCCTATTTCCTTTGAAACCATTTAATCTCAGCAGTTCTCTCAAGAGATTACCAATTGGTGCCTATATTATATGGATTACGTTTCTGTCGGAACATTTTTTCAGTGTTCGGTGTAAATTTTTGCACGTTAGCATACCACCGGCAGACTCATAGTACACCACGTAGTATATGCCTACATATGTATATATTTTTTATTAATTTTAACACAAAAAATATAATATATGTTTTTACAATAGAAAACAAGTATTCAAGAGATAATAGTGTGGCGAAACCCATGATGATGGTGGTCTCATAACTAAATAGTAAAAATTTTCCAAAACGATATAAATATCATAAGAAGTTTTGAATGATGGCATAATGATAGGTGTGCTGGTAGGAGGGTAAAAATATGGTTTATAAAATATATAATAACATTAAATTTACACAATAAATTACTCCTCCTGATTCATTAAACTTGCATACAACAAATTATTTATGAACGAGGTTGGATGCTTGAAAAATTAATAAGTCCCGTACAGGATTAAAAAGCCGGTCATGAACATAAAATGCATTCATTATCTGGATACTTACAGATGTATGTAGGTACATATGTGTGCTTGTAGGATCCCTTAATTGTTAATTACTGATTATATATATTTATATAGGTGATCATTTAATTCAATGACACGGGAATTAAATTCACGCTTAATTGGGATAAAGGTTTTCAAAATTAATCTGAGTAGTAGCAAGAAATTAAGATAGAGGATGATAATAATTGCGGAAATGTCCATAGATAATTGTAAACACAATGTGCAAGGGGTGGAAATTTAAATGAATAGTTAACTTCCTCTTCAGCAGTGGTACTACTCAATCACCATCAGGTGATGGTTTCAGCTTCCGCTGTGTAGATCGTTAAGAGGTTTGTAATACCCTTAATTCGATCCGTTTCCTTTTCCCGAAATTACTTTTGCCTGCTATATTACCTTTTGTCAAGCCTATCTTTAATAATTTTAACTGCGTCAGAGATTCCAACAAACTGGAAAAGGGCAGTTACTTTAGCCATTGCTAAAAATAACTCTAGACTAACATTTCTCACTTCCGACATATCAGCCTATTATGTTTTTTAGCGAAAGCCTTCAAGAAGCTCCGATTAACTCAGATGTTCGTGTACCTTGAGGAACGTTCGTTATTGTCTGCTTGTCGATCTGGTTTTCATCGAAAACACAGCTGCGAAACAGTTTTACTGAAAGTTCCTTACGATTTCCGTGGAGCGCTTAATAAGGGCTTAGACTGTCACTGTTAATTACAGTAAATTATTACAAAAATTAGCTTTGAATTTTATCTTCGCCAGCAAGTGATAATTAATAACTGCCTTTCTAATGCAAAAAAGCGGAATGCCCACGTTTCTAACAACTTTAGGCCGGACATCAACAGACATTGGAGATGTTTTAAATGGAAATCTAGTAGTAGTACGTGAACAACGGAATCCACTACATCTAAGCTAGATTTGGTCATTCTAACTTTTACTTTAAACATTTTGCACTTACCAATATCTTAGGGACGTAAGCAATAAACCAAGAAATTGAACTCAAACCAGCTGTTGTGATTTGGGCCCCTTACTCAACTGAAGCTACCCAGCCACAAATCAAGATGTTTTGCTGCCGACCGTCAACCGAATGTATTGGCGCCCGAGTAAATCCTTCGACCAAGAAAAGGGCGTCTGTCTATTCATCTAAGGAAAACGATATTATTACGCAATAAAATATCTGAAATTTCAAATATATTTCTGTTAATAAATTTTGGGCAAATAATATTGCCTCGAGCTCTATGTAAGTGTAGCGAAATAAAATTGATCCACTTAGAATTACTTGATCGCAAATTTCAGTTGCAGTTTTTTCCTGTATATATGTATATATATTTAGTAAATGATCATTTATATAACATGATAACTAAAATAGCTTTCAGTTGGTAATTTATTTGCATATAGACAAATATCTGAAGCTACGAAAACAGAAATATGCTCAATATGAGCTAATATATGTGGTTACAGGTTCAATTTACAATTTTGTTTACCTAACTCAAAACGTCCATAACGATATGTGCGTATTAAAATTTGTTAATCTACGCTAGATAATTGGACATTATCTCAAAGAAGCACTATATATATATGGAAGAAGGGATGGTATTGTTTTATGACTTCTGTTTGCAGTTTAACTTGTTTTCACGAGTAAATGAGAAATGATTTTAAACCTCTGACTTTATCGAATTAAATGGAAAGGTGTGGAGGTATATATGAACATAACTCACTAAGTTTCTGCTTTCAACCTGCAAGCGCCGAAGTTTGATCTTCCTCTTTGCACAGTCGACACAGTTCATAGTCGGATTTGCCTATCTTCTTTAATTATTTTATTTAATTACTGTGGAAAATTGTATAGATTTTTTCCGAATTAATATTGTGGTTACCGTTTTCGATGAAGTCTGGGGTATGGATTAACATGTCACATATGTGCTAGGCAGGAATGCGTAAAATGAATTCATATGAATGAATAAATGTTAAGAATTATACTCATTGAATTTAATCGTGACTAATAAAAGAATTGCTCACACATATCGAATTGTAGTAAATATACATGCAACATGTTCTAGTCTAAACACATCGGTCATTATGACATTAGTTCATATATGTAGTTTATATACGGATACCATATAACATAACAAAGAACGTGAAAAACTGAATTGATAGGTGTGACGCATATATGCACCAAATTTATGTGGACATTTTTATTATGGCGGGAATATGATTTGAAGAAATAGACAAAATTGTGGAAAACTCGAACGAAAGTGAAGATGAGCTTGAAGAGGACGCAAACTTGATAGATAATAAGACAATCTGAAAAAAAGTATTATTCCTTTTAATTCATTATTGTTTAATATACCAATGATAAAATTAGGCACAATTTGGACGATTGATTCTGATGGCTTGCATTCAGAAAACCAAACTTAAAAATCTATGTAAAAATATCGAAAATTACAAGAGTTTAAAGAAAATTATAAAAAAACTTCTGCGGAAATATTGAATGAAGCGCAGAATCAACAGATTTTCGCGGAGACAGACAATGATTTTTTGTTCTATGTAAAGAAGTAAAAAGTAAAAAGTTATATAGCAGAAAATAAGAGAACTTTTGAATTTAGTGCTAACGTAGTAATTGTAGGCTTATGAGAGATGTAGGGAAGAATGTCGGACATAAAATATATATCAACATTTTCTTTAAGACTACTCCTTTACTTGTAGTACTAGAAAAAAAAAATGGGATCCACTCCGCAGGTTCAGTTCTGTGGAATGGGATACCCCGCAAGATTTCAACAAAGACGATAGTAAAAACTGCGAAACAAGATACTTCATTGCTATGGTGTTGTTTTCTCATAGTGATTGGCCAAATATATAGTCAAGACATGTAATAAGCATATGGGTGGAGTTGATCTCATCATGATCAGAGCTGCACAACATTGTTGGCGTTTTATTTTCGAGTATGTCGCACTTCAAACACAGTGCACGCATTGCGACTTTTGCTTTTACATCTGTCCTGCCAATTGAAGTGTCATGTGTAAAAGTTGAGAAAATTGTTTAAATTTAGCATTATAGCCTACGCGGCTTACCTTGAAAGGAGAGTTAGATTCAAATTTAGGACGCGAGGTTAGGATCGAGTGCGACGAGTTGGAAGAAATATGCTTGTCAGATTGAACGTGTTGACATTTGAGTTTCGCCAAATTTGTTTTGTATTTTTTGTTATAAATTAGCTCACATTTATACAAATTACACAATAAACACTTCAGAAATTCAGTTTTCGCCTTTAAACCTTAAGGGAAGTTCAAAATGGGATTGTCGACGTCTGCAAAGATAATGTTGGACTGAGGTATCGCATACATATATGTATATTTAGAGGAACCGAATGAAGTTGTTCTACTTGCTGCATCTGATGTGATCTATTGCTTTATAATGGTGGATATTGGGTGTTACAGAAGTCAAAATGCTGAAGGTATTTTCCAAGAGAGCAATTTCGGGCAATAACTTATTAAGGATCAATTACGCATTCCAAATGCAGATGTGCTGCCAAATTTAACTGTAATATTTCCGATCTTTTTCATGGGAACTGCTGCTTTTCCTTTGAGACCTAATCGGATGCGTTTTTATCTGGGTAAGCTTCCGTGTTTAATATAACATCTCTGTTAATGTTCTAGGTAAAAAATTGCGGTTGTTAAAATGTTCCTGTTCAGTGAACACTTTAACAACCGTATATCCCGAGCTCGGATGACGATAGAAAACGCATTTGGAATAATGGCATCTAGATGGCGAGTGGCCCAGAATATATACACCGCATACCTTCGAACGTGGATAAAATTGTTAAGGCTTTCTGCGCCCTTTAGAGAGTAATTGTCCCATGAGAATGACCGAATGAATCTCAGAATTTACACATAGCGAAAATGCTATTCGTGAATCATTTCGCCTCCTAGAGACGCTATCCATGTAATCTATTTACCGAGGTTGCCAAAGACCTGAAAAAGGTATCGGTGGAGTCTTCTTTATTTTTCTTCGTTCATTTTATCAAACATGGTATTAGATATTTTTGGAAGTCCTTATCCAGATGTTGATATCTGATGGGGATACATTTAGCCCATTGATTTCCAGAAGTACTGGCTTCTCCCTATTGGTTGAGCTCACTCACAAAATTGCATTTGTCCAACGTATCTTCGGGAATCGGGATAAACGCATTTTTTACAGCAACTAATTCTGTTTAATTATCGGTTCTGTATTCAAATGCCGGGTCGTAGTTGATGGAATGCCTTGCAGTAAAATTATTTATTAATGAAAGATGAATTTACGTGGTACGTTGTGCGTTTTTGCTCAGTGTCGTGATGAGTGTGTCAACCAGCATGCACCAGAGTACCAGAGAGTGCACGCCAAACTGCGCACAGTACCGGAAAATTGAGAGAGATTCGGACACCCAATTCAATGGTTAAGTTTCGTCGTCTTAACATTTTACCGATCCATCGCACAATAGTGCAGCGAACACCATGCCGACGACCTACCTCACACAGGGAATCTGGAGTGGCCCTATCAAAGGCCCCTCTATGTCCAGAAAGGCTCCCAAGCCAGTCCCCGTTAAATGATCGGAACCATTGAATGAAGGGCCGTCTCAGGTAATCTGTCTCTTCGGTAAATGTGCTGCGAGGTGTTTAAGGAGAGACTTTTCTACTTTTCTAATTCTTTAATATACTCATCCGCGAGCCTCTCGAGGCATGTCAAAAGAATGAGTAGAGGATTATGGTTGGGAAACTCTTCGGGTTCATATGCGATACCCACTAAAACCTTTGAAGACAAAGGTAACCAGAGCATATGCGAACAATCGAAGCTGTAGTAATAACGATCCTCGTAGTTAGGTCATTTACAGCTTTGAGAAATAGCAAAAGCTATAAGCATTTTGTTAAACATCTCCGCGTGATCGCGCAGGTCTAATACAGGTTTATATCACACTACTTGGAGGAACTATATATATGTACAGAATTTAATTACTATGACTGCTGCAGAAAGTAGCGTATCTAGGTTGGGGCAGTGGGACCGGTCCGCCCGACGGCATTTTTTGTATTTGTGTCTAAATTATATGAAAAGAAAAATTATGGTAATTGCGCCGTAAATTTGGAATTGGCGATAACCAAATAAAGAGCTTGGTGGTAGAAATTAGAACTGCTAAGAAAGTATTTTTTAAAATGGGAATCAGATTAAAAATTTTAAACGCGTAACCGACGTAGTGCTTGTTGATATTAAATATTGAATATATGCTTGTTGTATAGGGAGTGTTAGATTACAATCGCATGAGACGTTTGTGAAGCAAAAATTAAACGAATTTCTACTTTTCATCAAACGCGATGAATTTAACCTCACATTTGGGAAATTGTATCTATTGCTGCTGGATATTTTTTTTTATTTCCAGGCAAAACGCTAATTTCGTGAAAAGTTGATTGAGAAAGTGAAAAAATGCGAACTAATTTATAACAAAAAATTGAAGACAAACTTGACGAATCCCAAATGAAAACGCGTTCAATCCGACAGCATATTTTTATAAAAACATCTTGGACTGATGATTTTCACAGGATACGTTAAATCTTAATTTTTTATATGGTAACCCCAAGAAAGGGTTGCCCTACTTAGCCCATTTTTAAAGTTATATTTACTATTTTTATAAAAACACTTTGTACAAAATTTCAGCTCTCCACGTGGACGTGTTCTCAGGCAGTGTCCAAATATATAGTGAAAAACGAGATTTTGTATGGGAAACCAACGAAGGAGTTACCCGAATTGTCACATTTTTGAACATTTTTTTTAAAAATGCTCATGTGCAAAATTTCGTCACTATAAGTGATCACGTACTTGAGTTATTGTGTAGACGGACAGACGGACAGACAGACAGACAGACAGACGGACAGACATGCGAAAATCAAAATAACTTTCAATATTATGCGTGGGTGTAAAATCTCTTTTGCTCTCATTACTTCTAGGTGTTAAAAATGGAATGATAGGCTTAGTATACGCTATGATTTCATCTAAGGTATAAAAATATAGGTTGACAGTCTTTGTTTCCAACATAGCAATATTGTTAATAATTTTGTTAAAAATATCCATCACTGTAGCCAGTAGTGAACAGAGCTTTTCCAAATTAAAATTAATTTAAAATTATATTCGCTGAGTGATTTAAGATTGCGAAATCTAGCAATTCGCTACATAGAGAGACAACTAACAGATGAAATAAATTTTGACAATGTCGTTCAAGTCTTTTCTAAGCAAAATAAATATATGAGCACGCTGACATTTTATCATTATGTGTATAAAATCCGTTTTTAAACAAAGGAAATATTTTATTTATTTAGTTATGTTGTGTAATTGTTAATAACTACTCTTGATTTTGATTGATTTAGAAAGGGCTGCTATTTGGGGACCGCCCTAGACGGCAAAAGCTCTAGGTACGCCACTGGCTGCAGATATATGGATGTCAAATATTTCATGAAATCAGTCCAGATGGAAATAAATGCTCCTCCTTGTTGTCTCCTATCCTGCATCCCAAATATTACATAGGTGCTGTTCGTCATAGCAGGCTATTTAAAGATCACGATCTTGCTTGCCGAAGAGCCTAAAATTAGCATAATCGGCAACATAAACACTATCTCAGAGATGCTGCAGATAGGCGCTGACGAGAAAAAGTTAGTGAAATAGACCAAAGGCCACAGGAGTGCTGGGAACTGACTGATTGAGTGTTGCGGATCTCTAAAATATTGACATAAAATTCCGACTAACTATAGAAAATCGAGATTAGATTTCGACGTTAAATATATAATTAATTACAAATTCCCCTGCAAATTATACTTTTGTATAATGCTGTAAAGCACATTGGATGAATTAAAAGGTGGAATTAAAATATTGTCATTAGTGCGATTAATTAGAGTTGATAGCAATGCATAAATTATTTCATGTTTCCTATTATCGCCATTATATAAGGATGGAGAAAATCAGTATTCTGATCCTCAAAAATAACTTCCAATATCTGATGTTGGTTAAATATATTCACATGCAATCTCTCGCACCCTAAAAGCCCCCCATTCACTTACAGATTATCTACAGATCAGAACTGTAGATATATTTGAATTCCGCCACCCATTAACAGTTCAAATCGTACGATTTGATCTACAGTCTAGGTAATCTGCGCGTATATGTTGCAAATTTGTATGTTTAGATTATCAACCAGATCGGCAGTTCATAAACTGCAGACTGTAGATCTGTAGATAAATACAGCACACACATGCAGTTCATCGTCAGATAACAGGACTGCAGATTTGTAAACTGCATACAAAGGGTACAATTTCATCGTCAATCATTATTTTCAGATCAGTTTGATATATTCGTCAGATAATTGTAGTTTCTCATCATACCCAACATGGATTGAAGTTCAACATTCAATGAATTCTGAAGTATACAGGAAACATGGAAAGTAAAATATGATAGAAAAAAGAAAAGAAAGAAAAACTTTATCAGGCATAAATAGAAGGTTATAAAGCCACTACTAATTCTGATAGAAAAAAATTTAATAACCTCATATGTGAGATGCTTTGTGAAGCAACCAATCTTTCACCCAGAAACGTTTTTCCTCCAGCAATTTTCTTCTTTGACAAAATCATTTTAAAAATTCAAACGAATTGCATGAGAATCGTGAACAGACTAATTACGATATGGACTGAAAACCGAACTGTAGGTGTGTGCTTAATCGTCAGTTTATCATAGTTTTCTAACTATGTGTCAAATTTCAAACTTACGAACTGATCTGATACTACTGGGTGGACGAAAACAGATTTGGACTGACAGATGCCATCTACAGTCTGAATGTGCAGATAATCTGTAAGTGAATGGGGACCATAAGAGTCCTTAAGACTTTCGACAGCAAAGATAAGAAGCAATACTTTGACTTTTGTCACAAGCAATAAAATAATTTCAACATGAAATGTACACCTACTATATATAGGTTGGTATGTCCCCTATTCTCTACCGCAACTACTTAATTCTATACGGATGTCCTGATATAGAAAGCAATAAATTAACACCTATATATAGGAGGTATACGTGTGTAGCTTTTTAGTCAACAATTCCTTTTAGTTATAACGACGTTACCGAAAAGTAACAAACCTCTTCCAAGTATCTCCAAACAGTCTGGAGTTATGATTCCGCACCCGCTGTCGGGAAAGTGGACGTAAGGATGGGCGCTTGTATACACAAACATAATACCTATACATACCTTTCTCCATCGTCATTTATATCTACTAAAACTGATAAGGTCTGAAACTTGTCTGGCACATCTGTAGTCCATTCGTGATTGCCAAATGCTCACCGCAGATTCCCTTGGTTAACCTCAATGTATATGTATGTATGTCAAGCTTGTCGTTACTTCTGCAATATGTTTTGGAACAGGGGTGTTTTGCAGACGACAAGTTTTACTGTCTCCTCCGGTGTCTGTATATGCTGCTTAGAATTTCTAATCATTAATAAACAAACTAGCTCTGAATAAGTAGTCACGCAAATAAATAATCAATTAAATGGCTCCCTCACCACTTTAGCTTTGCTGTCCACTACAAAGGTAATTACTCAAGTCATATAGCGATAGCGTTCGAGTTGTTCAAATTGGAAAACTGTGTATACGAATTTATTGAACTGGCAATCTTTAAGTTATTAGTAATTAAATGCACACATTGGGTGTTACTTAAAGCGTGTTAAGAAAAATCGAGACCTCCCTCTGCTTGCTGTCATCAAAAATGAATGTACCGACTTTGCTTAACTGTATAACACCCGAACGAAGGGATAACTGAATACGACTTATTCCAGAATTAGTATAATCCATTTCATTAACTACCCAAGAAAACATAGATGAAAGGTGTTTTGAATTTTTCCTGCAGATGGAGTAGAGGTTCCTTCTTGATTTGACAAATACTGTTTCTAGATATATTTCCGTTCCTAGCGGTGGAATTCATAGATCGGCCCCTAGGATCAGTGAAAAGGAATCTAGATGTACAGGCATGTAAGCTGGTAAATCGCAGATGGAGAAAATTGACCACATGCGCGATTTCAAGACAGCTGTGTCCGGAAGTTTGTCCTAGGACGACCGAATATCTGCTGAAGAGGAACTCTAATGATGTGCGTAACCTTATCGTAGTTATAACGGGCACTGTCTCTTTGGAAAACATGCAGAACGCATGCAAGCAGCAGCAGAAACTGATGGATGAGAAATAGGTTGAGAGTGTTCAGCACCTGCTCTGTGGATGCCCTATCTTTACCAGGCGTAGGAGGAGTGTCGCTCCGCAGCTACTTCTTCGGTGAAACTGAGGTATCTCCCTCAGGTAGGTTCCCAATAAGGTGGTAGAACAATACACAGCAAATGGTCAGAGTGAGGATGATCGCGGTAGTTCGTACGACAGCCGCCACTCTAACCTAACCTATATAAATTTCAACATACAGAGTGGGGCGTGAATTTGTTAACATTGAAAGATATTATAAAAAATTAGATATATGTATTAAAAAATTAATTATTTACATGATTACTAATACATAGAAAATTACGTTTTAAAAATAATATCATTTAAATGCCGAGTACACAAATTTGTGAAGACTTTTCGGCAAAGGGAGCGAGAGATTCCAGACAACTCTTTCTTAATCTTTGAATTTAATTGAAGCAGTGTCACGATTCTTCAAATATGCCCATAAAAAGGAATCTGCTAGCGTCAAATCGGGACTCCTGGGTGGCCACGGGAAGTCACCTCGCTTATACATCAACTTTTCCGGAAACATTTCTTTAACAACCGGTGGAAGTGTTTGGAGGTGTGGCAAGTGGCTCCGTTTTACTGAAACTACGATTTCAAATGTTCCAATTATAGTCATCAAATTTGTGTAGCTGTGGTACCAGAAGCTCTCGTAATATTCTGATATACTCACTAGAGTCAACAGTGACCATCCAGCTGCAAACACCTACATGAAAATTAGGCCTAATGATTCCTCTAACTGGAATTTCTGTCCATATAGTCTTAGGCGAATGCAGGGACCTTTCATGTCTAGCATTGGGATTTTCGCTACTACAATATCTGCAGTTATTTTTAACGTGTCCCTTAATGTGGAAATGGGCTTCATCGGAACACAAGCCAACATTGTTTAGTCATGCAAGCTGAGTAAATTTAATTCATTCGGCTTTAGTTCCTGCACTAACTGGATCTTGTATGAATATAATTGCAAATTTAATTTAAAAAACACGGCGTAATGATGTGCGTGATATTCGTATATAAGATGAAAGTTTACATGCTGCTAAATTTGCATCACGTTGAACGGAAGCGGAAACTCTCCACACATTCTCTCAACTTCGAGAAGTCCTTGAGCAGATGGTTTGTTTTACATTTAGTATCGAACCCGTCTCATCAAATTTCTTTACTCATTTCTTTATTAGAACAGCACTGGGACACTGATTTAAGTCATGTAAATCATACTCGACGCGAACGAAGTGGCTCACTAAAATGTGCGAAATGTTATTTTAAAAAAATTGCTTTACACAAGAAGCGAAACGAAATGTTTGTATTGTAACCCTTTGTAGGAGTTGACCGATTTGTGCAATTTTTGACTTAAATTTACTTCGCAAAATCAAAATAACTTTTAATATTATGCGTAGGTGTCCACTTCATTTTGCTCTCAAATTATTACTTCTGTGTATTATAAACGGAAAGACAAACTTAGTATATCCCATAGATTTCATCTGGGGTATAAAGAGCATAATGGCACTCAACTTACTACAAAGACAATGAGCCATTAAAACTAAGTACACTTTAAAACAACAAAGCTATGATAAATTGTCAGCTTCATTATTTTGAGCATCAGACATTTGCTACAGCAATAATATCGCTAAGAGCATCCAAACTAGTACCCTCGATGGCAGCAGAGGCTGCTTAATACTAATGTGAACGCAGCCATCGTGGGTAAATGCAGAATGCATGAATTTTATTCCTCTTATGCGCAGAAGCTTTTGTTAGTTCAGTTGTTAGTTCAGATGTGTGAGACTCTCATAAGCATTATTTCTGCTGTCAGATATAAAAGCTTATGGGACTTGCTTAAGTTGGACTGATCCAAGCCACTTGAATTTGTGCAGAATCACTTTCTGCTCGCTAACAGAGTAAAACTCTCCGAGTTCTAGGTTTTGGATGAAAAGCAAATGCGTAAGGCGACAGAGGATGATTTATCACAGAATAAATCTTTTAAGCAATCCATTGAAGTTTTCGCTCTCTGTGGATGGTATACCACTGATAATAATATGCGTAAGCCTACTCCAATAATCATAAGCAAAATCACTAAACATATTTACATATGCATTATTTCTATAAACTCACTTCAAGGGAGCTCAATGATCTACATTCATATTACAAAGAATTGTCATTAAAGCAAAGAAATTACAAGCAAACCTACTGACCTACTCAATCCGTCATTTACACCTTCGCAGCGTGGGATCACGCTCAAACAAAAGTCAACACTGAATAAAAGGCTTTTGTTCGTGCGACAAAGATCAAGTTGCAATGAGTAAGTAGCAAGTTAAAAATGCAGAGTGAAACTAAAACTTTATTTTCCAATAGCAACTAACTTTATTTACTGATACAAATTGGTTCTCGTACAGAATATTGTAGATTAAGCCATTTGTAAGCATCAAAACGAATGGTTAATTTGATAAATTTATGTATAAATAAGATATGCAACTTAAATAAAGAGCTCGCAGTTACAGTACAGTATTCGCAGTAGAAGTACAGTCGGAGTGCAATAACCTTGCAGTACTCAATAACTAACAGGCGTTGATTATATAGAAGTTAAAGCTGTTTAGCTGATCCAATCATCTCCAACGAAACATAATGAATACAGATTGCTATCCTACTCGAATTTCAGAAGGACCCGGTTTAAATATTGTGTGCGTTCGTTTAAGAAACAAAATAAAAAAAGGACAGCACGAGGTCTTTCAATATTATGAACCAGCATTCGAACCCAACCTGTCCTAAATTAGCTGTTAGTGAACTGTAATCCTTCTTAAATGAAAGTTGTTATGACATGACCGTTTTTGGAATTTACTGTCTCTCTCTTTCTCTTCTATTTTTCTATTATGTTTACATACAGGGGTTAATTGCTCTTCTTTAATGCCTTCTGTAATGTAGATACATTTTGTGTTTGGTTTTTTTTAACAAGTGTACTAATTTCTAAAAGTCAATTTCCCAGAATCCAAAAGATTACTTCAGACCAAATCTTTTAAAAAGTTCAAAATCGATTCGTTTCTGCATCAAATCTACTGGGTTTAATCAGACAAGACGAAAGTACCATCCTCAACAACATCGATCCCACGCAGAAATTACAGGCAATAGCCGTTAAGAAGGGCAACGTCTCTATAAACCCACATCAAAGAAAAAAAAAGAGAAATTTCACATAGAGGCAGAATTGGAGATATCTTCGTATTAGAATGAATAAGTAAGTAGCATTTTTCTTAAAGTTCGAAATCTGTGCTTTTATACCTCACCCGCTTTAGGATAACGATTTAGATATAACGTACATATACAAAAAACAACTGTATATATGTATGAGGATTACTTCAGTTCATTTTCTTTTCAGTTTGAACAAACTATGGCTCTATTCGTTTTCATTCCGCTAGCAATCAATAAGGGCTAAGAGGAGGTATATTGAGAATCTTATATCTCATAATAAAACTTTATATCAAAACGGATGACGGAAAACCCTCTTGGACCTGGAAAACCCTCCAATGGAGAGGTTTAGAAGAAAATGTGCAATCTAATGTTTCATTCTTTTAGGATTTTATTAGACGTACATACATATATGGCGCTGGATTTAATCTTTTAACAATCAACAACCCAATGTGGAAATTTCGAAAGTGCTTGGTTATGTGTTGCATTTAAGTGACTCTTTAAAGGAAGACGAATAGGTTACCATGGTTTATGGTTTTTTTTTATATTAAAAGTTGATAAAATTTATAATGCTCATAACGTGGACTTAAGTACATTCCGGATTAAAAAAAGTCTGAAATTTTTATTAAATGCTCCTCTTGGGAACGTATATGGCAGAAAATAATATTCCGGAATGTTCCATTTAAAAATGTTCACGTTTCTTTTACACATCACAACGCCTAAATCACACACTCTGACATTCTGTGATGATAATTTAAAATTTACTGAAACACTAGGTTGGGGTTTATGCTTCCAATTCATATTTTTAATGTCATGTCTCTTACCGAAGAGTCTTGACCTTCGAAAAGAGGATAGGAGGGGGACCTAAGTCCCTAAAAGATCCCTGTCTAATCCTCAATGCATTACTCAGTAGGCATTATTAGTATACAATGTTGAAAACACCGCTTATTCACCGAATCGCTCCCAAAACCAAAGAAGGGCCCCTCATTATCAACAACTCGTAATGAGAACCTGGGAATTAAAGAATAATTTTATTGCCAGGTGAGCATTTAACACGCTTTTTCTTGATTATGCTGTAGTCCATCTAAGTGTCCTAGTTTACAAGTGCTTCCTTTGTAAAAGTATGTATATATTTGAAAAAATAAAATAAATAAACTTGTATCGCCACCAAATAGTTCCTTAACAGAGGATCATAGAAAAGGCTTTTCCAGTATGTACATATGTAGATGATTTATACCTAGCAGTCACAATATCCTATAAAAACAGCACTGAATGAAGCAAATTTCCGGAAGATATAACCGGATAGCACTTTTACCTGACATATGTTTTAGCAAAGCGAATTAATTTTAACATTACAAATCTTTAGAGGTGTATGAAATTTTTTCAGTTCTTTCAAATTATATGCTCGCATTGATAAATCGTTTTAGAGATGCTATATATCCAATACAGTGCCCATACTTTATCATTTCACTATGGTCAATTATATTTAAGGGGATACTAATGCGCGTAGCTTGTATAAAAATAAATACTATTATAAATGATCTGGAAAAATTTACAGGGTGCGAAACACAAGGTGGTGCTTTGGTGCATATAATGCAGAGTGCAGCTTTTGTATTCACAAAGAAAACAGAGTTATAAATTTTTCATAATGAAAAAACAGATCAACTATATGTGGAAGGATATGAGATGGAAGTTGCCAAACTGGGGTACCTTTAAATGAGAATTGAATCTCGAGTGGAAAAAAAAAGTATCGTAATGTCGCAACTGAAAACAAACTGAGGGCTGGATACAATAGATGCAATCAAAGTTCAGATAGTTACACATTAAAAGAACTTTTGAATTGTCAAAAGTGAACAGAAGTCGAAGTAGGGTAGGTAGTGGCACCTTTAGACGACTCGCCTACATTACTTAGACCTCTAGTGGGTCCACTGAGGACCTAGACCTCATGAGATAACCTTTCGAGCCACTCCAAACTCACCCTGCTTCCCTTAGAAAACTCAGCATATATATAAGACTCTTTACCTAGACCCATCCTACTTCTCACAGAAAACTCAGAATATACTTAAGCTCTTTACTTTGCAGCTCCCCCTGACTTGAAAAGAACTAGCTACCCAATAACGTACTTCTTTTTTTCATCAAAGAGAGGCACTCACAAAGCACGTGTTGGGCGGATTCTTACCAACAACCACACATCCATCCATCTTCAACCTACTAATGCATGTATCTGTGGAAAAACACAAAATATCAAGAATCAGACCTCGACAAAGCGAAAACCTAAGGGGGAAAATGCCGAAATACTTAAAATACGAAAAATTAAAATTTGTTGCTGGTCTTTTTGGAATGTTGACTTCAAATTTATGTGCAAGATTTTGAGTTCGAGATTTTTCATATGGATATTGTATAGCAATATCCTTTACCTACGGGTCAGAGTCCTTTGAGACTTGCAGCAATCCATTGGAGAGGAATGTTGACATTTGTAACTGATCACGCCACACTTTTTCAAATGAACGTCATTGATAACTTATAATGTCTCTCCTATCTAAAAGTTATATCTGAAGAACAATGAACACAATGCAAAGCAATGGAAGGAGAGAAATTTGCTCGATTAATTAATTACTCGATTTAATTTTCGGGTAGCGTGATTAAAATAGTGGAAAAACAATTGAAAAAAGAAAATATATAAAATTTGAAAAAAATAGTATAATATTATCAGTCCGAAAAAAGATCGAGCGTAAATTTCTGTCGAGTTCTCAAAGAGAAGTCAATCACTGTCTCAATCCATATAAATTGCATTAAATTCTATTGCGATTATCTGGGTATTAATTTTCCCCTCGGATATAGGTTTCGTAATCTATCTTGTAAAGATCACGTGGTACCTAACTAATGTCAGCAAGTTTGTTTTCTTTTAGTGAAAAGATCCCATCTCATCTTCTGTGTGAGAATTGTACGTATTCTAGGATACGCCACAAGAACTAAAACATACAAACTAATCCTTTTTAATTTCCACATGAATTTTTATTATTAATTTTGTCCTTCTGGTAAAATTCTTTTGTATACTTCTCATCAGAAATTTAATTTGTTACATTTACTCATCGTATGCTTCATGTATCTACCTTAAAACTCACGAATCCTTTGAGACTTCCATTTTTCCTTTCTCTAAAGCTTCATGTTTCAAGTAACTTTGCTGTAAACTTCAGGGGGACGTTTAAGGATGAATGCATAAAATAAAGGGTTTTCCAATAAGAGGTGTTATTTTAATTAGCCCGCTATTTCAGTAGATGTTTGGAGCTGTAATTTTTTGACATTTGACAAGTAGAAACTACGCCATTAATAAAAATGGAACGATACACGATTGAACAACGCATTGAAATTATTAAAATTCACTATGAAAATGGTGAAAATGTGACAGAGACGGTTCGTAAAACTCGAACATTTTTGGGTCGTCGTGAAGCACCTTGTCGGACCGCAATACAGAAATTGGTAGAAAAATTCGAGCTGTCGGGACAAGTTAGTGATGTGAAGAATAAAAGCCGTGCACCTCGCTCAAGAACAGCCGAGAATATTGCTGCTGTATCCGAAAGTGTTGAAGAAAACCCAGGTTTGTCCATTCCTCGTCGTTCTTTGGAATTAGGCATTCCACGAACGTCATTACACCGTATTTTGCATAAAGATTTGGGTCTTAAGGCTTATAAAGTTCAGTTAACACAAGAACTCAAGCCGGCCGATCATCAACAACGTCGAGTCTTTGCTGATTGGGTTCTTGAAATGCATGAAAATGATCCGGAATTCCATCGAAAACTCATCTTGAGTGATGAGGCCCATTTCTACCTCGATGGCTTCGTCAACAAACAAAATTGTCGCATTTGGGGCTCGGAAAACCCAAGAGTTATTGTTGAAAAGCCTCTCTATCCTCAACGTGTGACTGTTTGGTGCGGTTTATGGTCCCGCGGGGTCATTGGACCTTACTTTTTTCGAAAATGAGGCTGGAGCAACAGTTCCGGTGAATGGATTGCACTATCGACAGATGATTAATGATTTTTTATGGCCGGAATTGGATGGTATTGATCTGGACAACGTTTACTTTCAACAAGACGGCACTACGTGCCATACAAGCAACGAAACCATTAATCTTTTACGGGAAAAGTTTCCGGACCGTGTTATCTCTCGAAGAGGTGATCACAATTGGCCACCGAGATCTTGTGACTTAACACCTTGCGACTTCTTCCTTTGGGGCCACGTAAAAGAGAAGGTCTACGCCAACAGCCCAGCGTCACTTCAAGACCTCACAGATGGAATTCGTGAGGCTATCGAGGATATAGGGCAGCCACTTTGCGATTTGGTTATGGAAAATTTCATGAAAAGGATATGGTCCTCTAGGCGTGGTAGTGGTGGTCGTTTAGCTGATGTTATTTTCCATTATTAACGGCATAGCTTCCTCTTTATAATGAAATAAAAATCCGATCATTTATCTCAAAAATGGCATTTTTCTTTGAATATCAAAATTACAGCTCTTATTGGAAAACCCTTTATGACTGCCTTGATGCTGGTACTGTTTTACAAAATTAATTTCTTTGCATCTGTTGAAAAGTATTTTTGAATATTACGAGGGACTTTTTCAGACGAGATATTATGTGACCTCCAACATTGAACTTCTATGATAGGCGATCAGAGATAACCATACCGATGAGACCTCTCTGATGGGTCGAAAAGTTCAATAATTTTTTTGCACTTAAAATGCATTTTGTAAATTTATTGAAATTATTTTCAATAAATTTCAGTCTTTTAGACGAGAAATCTCCTTCATGTAATTTTTACTTGGTTTATCCATATGCCGCCAAGCAAAAAAGGGGGAACAATCAGGCAATTTCAAAGCGCAATGCGTTATCTTGCCACCATATAATTCACACATACTTTTTATAAAAAGTATTTATATGGGCAATTGGTGTGACCTCCAACATTGAACTTCTATGGTAGGCGATCAGAGATAACCATACCGATGAGACCTCTCTGATCGCTGGGACGAAAAGTTCAATAATTTTTTTTGCACTTAAAATACATTTTGTAAATTTATTGAAATTATTTTCAATAAATTTCAGTCTGTTAGACGAGAAATCTCCTTCATGTAATTTTTACTTGGTTTATCCATATGCCGCCAGGCAAAAAAAGGGGGAACAATCACCCAATTTCAAAGCGCAATGAGTTATCTTGCCACCATATAATTCACACATACTTTTTATAAAAAGTATTTATATGGGCAATTGGTGTGACCTCCAACATTGAACTTCTATGGTAGGCGATCAGAGATAACCATACCGATGAGACCTCTCTGATCGCTGGGTCGAAAAGTTCAATAATATTTTTTGCACTTAAAATGCATTTTGTAAATTTATTGAAATCATTTTCAATAAATTTCAGTCTGTTAGACGAGAAATCTCCTTCATATTATGTGCATAGATAAATTAGGAAGTGGAAGGACGCGAGAATTTTTATTTTAAACGAACTCTTTTGCAGTTTTTACCACTGCAATAAAAATTAAAATATTTGTATTTTATACGATATATAAAATCAAATTTCACACAGGATGCCTATGATATACATATATATATATATATATATATACATCATGTATAGACAGGGTGTCCCGTATGTGGTCTGGCTCCCGAAGGCTACGGATGGGTCATGCTTAGACAAACAAAAAATTGTATGCGTCGGGGGGAGGGGGGATCGTAACAATTTCCGATATAACGGGACTTTAAAATACTTGGGTATGTTTTTATAGATCGCCCTGTAATTTCTGAACGTTACACCTTCTGATGATGATCTGAACTTTGGTAGATAGATAATTATTGGATCATTCCAAAAGTCTATAAATTTTTTCCCTCACCCTTTCCTTTTTGAAGTCATGGCTCAACAAAATTAAAATTTCGGAATTTTTACTCGTTTTTTTTTTATTTAACTACTATTTTTATCAAAGAGTACGACATCAATACCAATTTTCATTTGAATATAAAAAGCTCGAAAGCTTAGCTTTAATATCACACTCTGTACCAAAAACCTTTCTGAGTTTTTTGCACTTTTTCTTAAGCATCTCCAGCGAAAATGGCTGAAGAAGAGAAAGTAGGCAATTATCTTTTTAAAACATACCCAAATATTTTAAAGTCCTGTTATCTCGGAAATCGTTACGATCCCCCCCCCCCCCCCCCACCTACGTATATAAATTTTTCGTTTCTCTAAGCATGAGCTATCCGTAACTTTCGTGTGCCAGACCACATATGGGACACCCTGTATATATATGTACGTTGGTCATGTAAAAACAAGAAACAAAAATATGGAACACGAGAAAGGTGGTTTCCAATAACTTAAGAGGTGGTATAATTTAATGATTTTTTTCTTTTTATTTTATGAATCAACTTATATTCGAGGAGTTATCAATAAATATCCGGACTGACTTTAAAACCACCTTTATTATTAAATTAGCATTTGGGCTATATAACTTTTAAGATAATATCCTCCTGCATTCGTCCGGCTAATCAACTGTTTCTCTCACGTTCCAATAGCTGCCAAAAGGTCTAATTTTTAAGCCGGCCCCAAACATCGCCTGCCTGCGTATCAGGTTCAACCTCTCCAATCATCTTAAAACTACGCCCCTTGAATTGCTTCAACTTCATTTTAGGAAATAAAAACATGTGAATAAATCAGGAGAAGTAATCGCACACTCAGGTGCACACACGAAAGTGCTCACTTCCAACTCGTAGAATTTCATTTATGATACACATTATGCAGAAAACGTGGATAATTCATATTTAATTGTTTATTCGACTCATGAGCATATGTACAGGGCTACAAGGTTTAATTGGGTAAGTTAACAAGTATGCTGCCCCATTTTTTAAAATAAGTTACCATTTATAAAGACTCTAACAGAATAATAAATGAATGATTTTCACCTAACACACTTTACACACTTTAAGACTAGGTAAGGTTAGTTTAGAGTGGTGACCATCGCGCGAACTTCTTCGATGAAACTCACTTAACTATTTGTGGTACATTGTGCTACCACTTTATTGAGACTCTACTTGGGAAAGATACCTCACATTTAGGGGGTGCGCTGAAACCAGCCAATGGAGTTAACGAACCTTACCAGGTCCTCTAGATCCTTATGTATTAGCTCCTCAATACGCTAAAGAAGTAGTTGCAGAGCTCATTCCTACTACGCTTCGCAAGTTTAGAACATTCACACAGCAAGTGCTGCACGCTCTGAACGTCGTCGTCATCCATATAGATTCAGCAAAAGTCATTGTATGGAGCTTGCATGTGCTCTGCATATTTAGAGAAGAGGCAATGATCTAAGATAATTACGCACATCCTTACAGTTCCTCTTCAGCAGAGATTCAGTCCTCCTTGGACAAATCTCTAGCCACAACGGGCTTAAACTCGCACATGTGGTTAGCTCTCTACATCAGCGATTTGCCATCTTACAGGCCTGTATGAACCCTTTTTGGCCAGGTCATCCGCTACCACGTTTCCAGATATGTCACTGCGACCAGGCATCGAGCATAGAATAACTCTGAGGCTATCGCCCAGCTTGCCGAATTGCCGAATTCACAGCGACGCTGTTGCACTAGGCGCGATCTACTGGTGCTCGTATCCAAAAGATTGATTACAGCGTTGCT
This sequence comes from Dioctria rufipes, assembly GCA_963924295.1. Classification (NCBI taxonomy): domain Eukaryota; kingdom Metazoa; phylum Arthropoda; class Insecta; order Diptera; family Asilidae; genus Dioctria; species Dioctria rufipes. The sequence goes on from OZ002743.1 coordinate 165,408,037, forward strand.
GTCAATAAAAATCCTAATGACTCGATCGCTAAGTACAACGTGAGTTGTACGCAGCAGTAGCAGCATACTACCAGTAGGTGGTATGATCCCTGTATTCCACGGAGCGTTGAATATACGACAACACCCACTCCCATCTCCATTTCGAACTCTCCATAAAGACACATATATCAGCATCAATTGCCACGCGATTACCATCCTATTAAAACAATATAAACTTTTGCTGCCTGTATACAGTCTTCAGAACAGATCTTCAGTATTATGCTGTGACCAATGGCTGCTTTTGACCAGCAGCTCGACTCCATAAGGCTTAGTGCACTCTTTGTAGCTATACATTTCCCATCAATATTGAGGGGCTGCAGCTGAAGCATAATCTTCTATGCTGCTCTTGGTGTTGTTCCAAGTGTTCTTGTAGTGCCAAAACAGGCAGCTCTCTGTATTATAGTAAAACTTTTCAGGTGCGTCGTTTTCTCAGTACACCAGAACCCGATTAACGCGCTCACTCACAATTATCCTCCAATTTAATTTGGAACTTCAACACTAACTTTTATTATTTCTACACCTTTTAAAACTGGTCGTGTCGCTGTCATTCTTACTTTTTCACGAGTAATTAGCAGAGGGAAATTTCATGTGCGTTGTCTTCCGTTGAATTACTCATACGTGAGGAATGTGCAGTGAAAAATTTCGTGTACTCACGCGAGTTTGTACTTTCTTATTTTGAATTACTCACTTAAATGCGCACACAAACTCTACAAACACACACAAGCTTGTGCACGTGAGTGGAACGCGCAAGAGAACGCATACGGCTCATGAGCATGTGCTCTTTTATTACTTTTATTACTCACGTGCGTGTCCGCATATGAGCGTACTTCGTACTTTGGTTCTGATTGCGCCAGAATTTTCTGGAATTTTTTTAAAACAGCATGAACCACCTGTTCAGTGGGAATGACAATGTTTCGTTGCCAGCAGATATCCCATATCACATGTAGGTTAATTTGGATTCGAAACACATACGCAAAGCTTAGAATTTTAAAAGGGCTTTAAAAGTGTGAGCTTTTTCCTTTTTTTGCGGGTAAGGAGGGGGAGGGACGAAAGATGCTAAACACTTATGTCAAGGCGGCCTATTGTGCTAATGATGGATTCTAGATGGGACTTGTGCAAACGACCAGTGGGATGGCAATCAGCGCACATTTACCAACTGAACCATAGAGGTCACACCTTTTGCTATTGCTTTCAAATTCAATATAGTTTACAATTGTTTTCTTTAAATCTATACATTTACTGCCGCAATATCTAATTATTAAATACAGGGTAGATATATATGTGTATCTTTCTATTCCAAGTTCTCTAAATTTTTCGAACCTAATGTCTCTAAAGTAATAGGTAAACACTAACACAATTAGAAGAGTGTGCAACAAAGCAACAGCAACGAATAATAATTCATCATTTTTCTGTTTTTTCCTGATAGTATCGCACAAAACTTGGCACTAGAAATTTTGAAACGTTTCAATTTACAAATATCTGGCACAAATCCAATTTATGTAGAATCTTTGATATTTTTTGCTTTAAATACATCGATAGCAATTAAGGCACTTTGGAAGGTAATTAATAAAAAAAAATCTATATTTTAAGGATCATATATTTATATAGGTATACGAAAACATATAGCCCGCATACATTTCTATACTAATTCAATCGATATTATATGCAATCAAGACTTTTGCGTAGCGTAGGTATAGAAATATATCTTAACTTGTTCAGAACTCTCTTGAACTGTAAAGTTTTAATTGGATGACTGTAAATTGTAATTAAATCTATTTAATTGAAAAGTTTATTCAACCAAGAAATTGAGATTTTTTCAAGTATAATCGAAAATAATTTCATATTATGTACTGGTCATCATCATCGGTCTCTTCTGTTATACAAAAGATTTCATAGAAACAACAATTTCATAGAAAAGTTTTTAGTCCTTTTTTGGCAAGTCAATACATATCAAAATTCTTTTGTTTTCTGTGTCATCTTTGTACACAGTCACTAAATAATTAATAAATATAATTATATATATATAAAAAAAATAGCAAATCCTATGAAGTATGAGCGCAAATACGCAAAAATAGATCTTTCTATAATAAAACTAATTTTACGACAGGATCGTCTTGAATTATGCGGTCTCACCCCGCACCTTTAACCACCAGTGATGATAAATTTTTCTAAAAGATATAAAAGTCTGCAATATAAATAAAACTGCCGAAAACTATAACTCTATAGAAATCAAATCGAAAGAATTGAATGTAACCTAGAAAATAAACAGATTAATGCAATTAGACTATTTCGATAATCCATCTGTATAAATACGAACTAACGTTACATCAGCATCAGATAGAACTAAAAAAAGGAAGGGATCAAATAAAGAGCCTTGTGTAAATTCTAAGAAAACTGACAAAACTTGGAGTGTGATGCATTTTACTTAATATACTATATGCATGAAACCTTACGATTATACTAGGGCCTTTAAAATTTTACTCTAGTCCTCGAAGCATGCGGCTCTTTGCTATGCGTTTAAAGTTAATAAAGGCTATCATATTATATACCATATTTTTATGAACTCATATTTTATTTCTTTTTCTTTGCAAGCTCTTAAGGAAGGTTTTGGTAATAGGTTTTCTAGCAGAACAGCACAATGGACCGCTCTGGCATCCACTCTTGGGATCTCCTGTCACCCTGCCTTAAAAAAAAGCTCTTGATACTATTTGTAGAAGTCACAAGGATTCACAAAGCTTTTTATACTAGCACTTAGAGTTTGTAATTTTATCCTTAATTCAGCGTTCTTAAAAAAAAAAATATCCGTTCTAATTTTTATTATTTTTGTATCTGTTTTTTTTTTTTTTACGATTAATATTGTCTTCAAATGTAAAATAAAATCTGCGACTGGTCCCCATAATCACTTTCCCCGCATTCTGAAGCTGTTGTTTTTGACCATCTTGCCATTGGCAGCCCATTTTGTATTTATTTCTTAAACATCATGAAAGCAAATATCCCCCATGGTTTAATTGGGTACTTTTAAGGTTAAAAATGCAAAGAATAAAGCATTTAAATTGAATTGTTTAAACAATACTTAAAACAATGCATCTAGTTTAAAACGCATAATATGAATAATATAATAATACGATTTTTTTTTTTTAAGAAATATATTTGGTCTGCTGAAAGAAACATCAAAACTAATAGAAATGGAAATGGATCTCAAATGATTTACAAGAAAGTTGGGACTTAAGTATTTGATGACCGATTCGAATCTGTTTATGATTCACATCCTTCTCTTTTCGTTTACTCTTCTTGGGATATGCTCCATGCAACATGACTTGCTTCGTGAAGGGTAAGTCTTCAACAACCATTTTTGTGTTATTTAAAAATTTTTGTACTAAGGTAATTGAAAATGGGGCGCAAGCCGACGTAATCTACTCTAACTACTGATCGGATTAATATTGATCCGCCGTTTGTCCTCCGGTTTCATTACTACTTTGTTAAGTGGATTAATTCGTATTTAAGTAATCACTCGCAGTGTGTAAAACTTAATTTTGTTAAATCGAGAAAATTCAACTGAGCTCAGGTCATGTGCCAGTTACTTGGGCTAAAAACTTTATAATCTCGTAGAAAGCTTTTTTTTCGATAGATAGATTTCTTATACATTCCTTTTCATAAAAATTGTTATGGCCAGTATGAAGCTATTAATCATTGATCTAGAAATTTTAATGTAGTTTGTACTTTACATTAGATTAATGCTTAGTAGTAGTAGCTCTATAGTTTTGAAATAAATAAATAAATATATGTTCACTGTGCGCATTTGTATGCTAAGGAAATGTTTTTGATATTTTTCTTCATTTTTTTTCCATTATATGGCGTTTACTCAGATTCATGATTACCATTTGGACAATTTCTGAGTTAATTTCAAAAAAGTGTCATACATTTTAGTGTTTATAGTTCATATTTAGTGTTTATAGTTCATATTAAGTTTAGGAGAAAACGATCTTCGAACAACATTACAAATAAAAATGGTCTAAAAACAGAACACTCAGGAGCACCTACCTCTTGGGTAAGATTTCATCTTATACTATTTTTGTTATCAGTTCACGGAGCATGATTTCGTCTAGTCATATATAAGATGAAGCCATATAAATAGCATTTTCCAAACATTGCAAATATATATTAAGATTTTCCAAGTTACTTAGGAAAGCACACCTTCGATGCTTTTGTTTATATCTTCAAACAAAACTATATGATCTATATATTAATCTATTTATCTATATTAATCTAAACTTCATACATTCTAGTAATGTCTTACTTATTTTTTACAAAGCCATTAAAATAACTAACTTTATTTAACAAGAGACTTGTTAATGTCATCAAGATATAAGGACACTTTCTGGAACAACAATAATATTACTAATTGGATAAACGTGATTTATCTTGATTCAATAGAAAATATATTACACACTGACATCAAAACTATTTCCATATCATGAGCATACATACATACATACGTATGTAATATATTCAAACATAATTACTTATAATGAAAAGTTTGTCTGCAATAAATTTCAACAAAAGATTCATACCATCGTGGGAGAACGCTTTTATTCCCACTTAGTGCAGACTAATCCAGTTATGAAGACGTATAACGTTCGTTCCACTATAACTAGAGGAAACACCGCCTCTTAATCATGTAGATAAGACTCCAAGGACAAGTTACCAGAACATTTGACTCTGGCACGTCCAAATTAATTTAGCGTGATTTCGCATGACAGAGCATCATCAGAGAGAGTATGGTTAGTAGAAATATAGAGGAACTAAAGTCAACGAGCAAACGCAACTAATTACTTCCGTGGAATTTTCACCTATCAAATGATAAAGTTTTAATTGATATGAAAAGATGTATAGAGTATAATTTTGGACGACAGACGCAACCAGATGTATCGTTTTGTAAATTTTAATTTCGCCCACTTTGAATTTCACTAATTCCAATTATATTTCAAATTTTACAATTTCGTTTGACTGAACAATTTTAAAGAGCTATTACGATTATCACCCATATTCATGTCATATATATATATAAAGACTTATATGTATAAAATAAGGGATTGTAAACTTTTATTATAGAATGTAGGGTTTTAAAGAGCCTTTGTTTAATCAGAGTTCTACCAAGAGATTGAGATAAAAAGTCCAATTTAAAGGCATTTTGTTGTATACTTTACACAATTCTGAGCAACCTTAAGCTAATTGAATTTAGTGTTCCACAGGGTAGGATATTGAGACCAACTTTGTTTATATTATATATTTACATATCGAAATTTGTAGTATTATTCAATATATTCTGCGGCAGTCATTAAAAAGAGGGTTTTTACTCACCATTTTAACTGGAAAATTTACGTAATATGATGTCTAAAAAGAAAAAGTAGGAAATATGTTAAATTTTGTAAAGTTTATATGGTAGCAGTAAACAAAAGGCTTATAATAACGAATAATATAACTACTGTTTGATGGGGCGATTTTATGCTTGATTCGAATATAAAGTGAATGATTCCAATGATTTATATAATTGCGCACAATTTAACAATTTTTAGCTGCTACTTCATTTTCCACCCTCAATAGAATAAATCATAGGGCATAACTAAGCTTGACTTTATTCATCCGTTCATCTCGTTTTGTTTGATAACACGACAAACTTTGAATTAGCATATGTAAACATTGATTGCAGTAATCTTCTAACAATCTTTACTACACATATGGCCAAAAATGGACCAAATTGGCAACAACGTGCAAAGAAACAGAAATTCACTATTTTCGTCATATATAATCTCCACAAAACAAATTTTTTAAATCATATACAAACACTGATAACAGCCTCTCCACGTACAAACACGAAAACATACTTTACAGAAATAATTAAAATAGATTCTACTACAAAAAGTGGAGCAGGATATTGTTAAGCTGGATGCCTACTATAAACCATATTGCAAACTCAGAAATGATTTACATTCGCTGGTCAACTACTTGTACCGGTTTTCGTAAAAAAACAAACTACAGATACCACCCCAATCAAATGATTTACAAGACTGTCAAAATTCTTCGAATTGATGAGTACCTTGTGGCACAAGCCCAACTTCAGAATTCAGGTAAGTCTTACCTCTTTAAATTGTTGATCCTGAAGGCAGGAGCATTTACTTACTTTACTTGCTAACAGTTTACCTTTTTTTGCTGCAAGGGGGAGCATCATCCAGGATAGATCTTCGAAACAGCAGGACACGTCATGAAGAAACAGACCAGAGAATATTTAGAATCAGCCCTAAAATACAACTAGCATTGTAAAATTGAAACTCGTGACACGTGACAAATCTAATTTTGACATTTTTTATTATGTAGAAAAAATTAGCTTGAAAAAATCTCTTCATACTTTCATTTAGCCAGTCTCAAAAGTTCGAACAAATCAAATGAATTACCCCACACAGCACAAAATTACCCACGGACATCTTATTCTTTTCCTATAAATTCTATAGCTTTCCCGGGAAAAACAATAAATTTTAAGTATTGTTACGTGCAATAGAAAGAGACAACTGGTGACATCTACTGGCAATGGAGAAGTAAACGACTTTAGGTTCGGAGAATTGATTATGGTATCTACAGGAAGGTTCAGGAATAGAATGAATAGAACAGTCAAGAAGCTTCTGGAAAATAGAACACTCGAGAGTAATCTGGAGAGTTTCTAGGGTATAAATATAACAGTTGTCATAGCCAGAAAAAGAGTCTTGTCTTAGACGTTGCAGTGTTAACAAGCGAAAGTAATAACGTGCGGAAGTGTTGTAATTAGATTGCGATAATTGAAAGTACAGTAATAAGCGATAATTAAAGTGTAGTTGATTAATTGAAAGTTTGTGAATTGTTAAGATTAGAGTTAAATAAAGAACTTGTATATTAAATATTTAATATTGTGTTTTAAATAACGAACCAGAAAGGCCACGCTCGCAACAACTGGTGTCAGAAGTGAAATAAATTTGCGAAATAAAGTGGTGGCAATTGACTTTAAAATTCAAAGTGTGATTAATTTTGTGAAATTGTGTTAAATTTTAAAAGTTCTGGAAATATATTCAACTTAAAGTGAATTACTAAAGTAATGGGGTGAAAATTTGAGGAGCTTCGAACGCAGGATTTGAAAGTGGAGTTAGGGAACCGGTCATTACAAACGACAGGTGCAAAGAAAGTTCTAGTCGAGCGACTCAGACAAGCTTTGATAGAGGAAGAAAGAATCCTGAAACATTTGTTTTCGAAGATAACTTGGAAGAAACCGAAGTTGAAGAAGAGCCTGCGATGAAAATGGAACAGCTTTTGAGTACTTTAATGAGCAAAATGGAAGCCCGTTTTGATGAACAAAAGAATTCTCTCGAGGAACAAAAGAGTTCTCTCGAGCAACAAAAGAATTCTCTCGAGCAACAAAAGATTTCTCTGGAATACCGTTTAGATGAGCAGAAGAAATCTATGGACGAACAAAAGAATGCTTTCGTTGAACAAAAAAATTCTTTGGAATCCCGCTTAGATGAGCAAAGGAATTCTCTAGAATCCCGGTTAGATGAGCAGAAGAAATCTATGGAAACCCGCTTGGACGAACAAAAGAGTTCTCTGGAGAATTGTCTAGAAACTCGTTTGGAGGAACAGAAGACTTTCCTGAAAAACTCGTTAGACGAACAAAATTTAAAAATTGAAGGAATCGAGCAGGAAGTGGCGGAAGCTCAACAAAAAGTCACCGAGCAGCTTGACAGTTTTAAAGCAGATCTAGAAAGAATAAAGCATCGTCAGCCTCTAAACGTAGCAGCTGAAATATCCAACACAGGTAGAATGAAACCCCTAATATTTGATGGACAAAATTCGTGGCATATCTTCAGGAGACAATTCGAGGCAGCTTCAGAGGTAAATGGATGGAATGATGAAGACAAAGCTATAGCTCTGGTGTTAGCACTTCGAGCTCTTACAAACGGTACCGATTGAAAAGCAAAGTGAATACACTTCATTAGTACAGGCGATAAAATTACGTTACGGAGATAAACACATGCAGCAAGTATATCGCCTACAGTTACGCAACAGGATTCAAAATCATGGCGAATCACTACAACAATTGCAGGGTGATGTGGAAAGATTAGCGCATCTTTCAGACTCCAGTATGAATGCGGATTTTCTCAATGAAGTGGCGACGGAGGCATTTGTGAACGCTATTGCAGATCAAAACTTACAACATGCATTAAGGATAGCAGGGAAGAAATCAACAGCAGAAGCACTAGCCTATGCATTAGTGTATGAATCCGACAGACAAGCTTCACGGAGTGCAGTACGAATGAGAGAAATTTCGGTGAACGAATGTACTTGTAATAGAATGCAGCCATCACAGAGCACTCCTTCACGTGGTATTCTGCAATGCTGGAATTGTAATAGACCGGGACACCTACAAAGGGACTGCAGAAAACGCCGACGAGTGGAATCCCTAGATGAAGAGAGGAGAGTGGAATTGCAAAGATATCGAGCTGGGCAGCAGACTTGCAATAGATTGCAGTTATCACTGAGCAACTCTTCACGTAGTGTTCTTCGATGCTGGGATTGTAATAAATTGGGACACCTTCAAAGTGACTGCAGGAAGCGCCGTCGAAGGGAATCAACAGAAAAGAAAGAAAGAGAAGAATGTCCACGTTGGCGAACTAGAGAGCGAGCTATTCTTGGAGCGACTAGACTCCAACCTTATGGCTTTGAGATACAACATAGGAAAGGACTTATTCATGGAAATGCAGAAGCCTTTGTACAACGTCCATGCAAACGTGAATGCAAACATTGCGGCCTGGTGGAAGAAAAAGAAACAACAGCAACTATACAGTTGGTAACTGTGGAACCAGCGCAACGAGAAGATCCGGACATATCGCCTATTCTTGCTTGGAAAGCAGATATAGAAAAACCAGAATGGAAGGGTATTTCAGGGATGAGTGAAAATCTGAAAAGCTACTGGGCTCAATGGAATTCTCTTCATGTGGAATGCGGTATTTTAAAACGCAAATGGGAGGCACCTAACGGTAAATCATTCCGAATGCAAATAGTCTTGCCGGCATCAAAGGTCAACGATGTTCTAGGTAAAATGCATCGTGGAACATCTGGAGAACATTTGGGAGTGAATAAAACAATTTCTAAAATACGAGAAAAGTTTTATTGGCTACATATGCGGGAGGATGTGGAGAAGTGGTGTCGCAGATGCACTGTGTGTGCTTCTTACAAAGGGCCGCCACATAGCAGCAGAAAGGAAATGTATATGTGTAATATCAGAGCCCCATTGGAAAGGAGAGCTGATGTACAAGAAGCCACGAGGACAAAATTAGCAGTAAATGCCAATCGGATGAGGACCCGCTATGACTTACGTGCGAATTCAGCAGGATTCAATGAAGGTGATCTTGTTTGGCTGTACAACCCGAACCGACGTAAGGGACGTTCTCCAAATTCACAACAACACTGGGAGGGACCGTATTCAGTAGTAACTAGAATAAATCACGTAGTATACTGGATTCAACGTGGTACAAGAGGCAAACGAAAAATCGTTCATCTGGATCGCTTGTGTCAATATTACAAGCATCAAGACCGTGGACCACCTGTTGTTCGGGACGAACAATTTTAAGAAGGGGGCAGTGTTACGTGCAATAGAAAGAGACAAGTGGTGACATCTACTGGCAATGGAGAAGTAAACGACTTTAGGTTTGGAGAATTGATTATGGTATCTACAGGAAGGTTCAGGAATAGAATGAATAGAATGAATAGAACAGTCAAGAAGCTTCTGGAAAATAGAACACTCGAGAATAATCTGGAGAGTTTCTACGGTATAAACATAACAGTTGTCATAGCCACAAAAAGAGTCTTGTCTTAGGCGTTACAGTGTTAACAAGCGAAAGTAATAACGTGCGGAAGTGTTGTAATTAGATTGCGATAATTGAAAGTACAGTAATAAGCGATAATTAAAGTGTAGTTGATTAATTGAAAGTTTGTGAATTGTTAAGATTAGAGTTAAATAAAGAACTTGTATATTAAATATTTAATATTGTGTTTTAAATAACGAACTAGAAATGCCACGCTCGCAACAGTATGTACTTACGACTTTATTTCTAGGAGTTATTAGAAATTTCCCAGAACTTATTCCCTGGGATATCCCACATTCTCAGCAGGATAATTTTGGGAAAAATATGGAAAATTCATTTTCCCCCCTTCCAAAATTTATTTTTTCATGATGATTCTCGTGGTCGCTTGGTTCTCTGGTGAAAGCACTAATTTTTCGCTTGGTGCGCTTTCGGAGACAAAAAACAGAACAACAAAACTTGTACCGAAAGAAGCCATATGAGAACTGTGTTGTTTAAACCAGCTACATGTGTGTAGCTATATTAAAATTCTTCTGCAATTTCTTTCTGTTTTGGAAAAGTTTGTTGCTTGTACATTTCAGAACTAAAGTTTTTAGTGATTTTGTCATAGGAATTCAATTCTCAGGTGTTAAAAATTTTGAGTTTATGCATTGGCATGTACTTTTCAGCCAATTTTTTTTGTTTTTGTAAAAATGCCTATCCGTCAACAGAAATTCCCGGAAAATATCATACATTATCCCCAGATATTCCCCCCGTATATCCTGTAATCAAACTAGGAGATCCGTATGACATCATGAGATCATTACAGCGGGAATGTGGCATTATTGAATGCGTTAACTGTGTATAAGTACAACCACAGAAACTTATGTGGGAAAGGTATGGAATCTACCAGGCACATCCGAACCCCGGACATTCGTCAATCCCAGGGATGTCTTACATTGTTATTGGGACTGGGCGGGATTTTTTCGGACAATTTATGTATTCTAACGGGATATGCCATTAACATACCATGGTCAGCTTTGTGCTGTGAGGGGAAACAGTTGTATATTGCTCACCTATATATTTGCTCGAGATGGAATACCGGGTTTTGGAGGAACCGGTCGTATTTATTATGTCAAAACCTTTTGATAAATTTTAATCATATTTTGGCAACATTTTGACTAATTTTGGTCAATTTTTGACGGCTTTTAATGATTTTTTTTTTCTGAAATTTCGGCAGCAGAATATGAAATATTTTGGCAACACTGAATACCAACCATTCAAAAATAATAATCGAAGGAGGTGGTAGGGGGATGGTATGTCAGTAGTAAAAACTATTTAGACATATTATGGAGAAACCCGGTTAAGTTTACAATGGTGACGACATCAAAAATTATACGCAGAGGTAATGTTCTCTTTGTCTGTAGAAGATTATATATCACTCATCTTTAATGTACCCACTCAAAAGTTTGGAATAATATTTTAACAAGGACATTTTGACTAATTTTGGTCAATTTTTGACGGCTTTTAATGATTTTTTTTTCTGAAATTTCGGCAGCAGAATATGAAATATTTTGGCAACACTGAATACCAACCATTCAAAAATAATAATCGAAGGAGGTGGTAGGGGGATGGTATGTCAGTAGTAAAAACTATTTAGACATATTATGGAGAAACCCGGTTAAGTTTACAATGGTGACGACATCAAAAATTATACGCAGAGGTAATGTTCTCTTTGTCTGTAGAAGATTATATATCACTCATCTTTAATGTACCCACTCAAAAGTTTGGAATAATATTTTAACAAGGATTTAGGAAAATACAAAATTTGGTAAGTCTAACAAGGGTTGAATGTCATTACACATTTTCTATATATGAGCATAAGTTTTATATAAAATACCACCTAAATAAATTGTGCGAGGACCTTAAAGTTATACCTATTAATTTTGGTCCATCCAAATTTCACACGTAAATATATATTTTGCAACTCGCTGATGCTGCGACCTTCAAGCCTTTCAAAACGGGTTCATAGAGACCAGTATAAAAAAAGTAGGTGTCCTAGACAAATTTTAGGAAGGATTGATAACATGAAATATGTATACAAAACTGTTGTAGACAATTATATTAACGAAGGCAAAATAATAAATGTACTTCGTGCTTATTGTCTCTATCCGTTTATTACCGATATACAAAGAGGAACGTTGAGAAGTCAATAAATTTCGAAAAGAAATTTACCAAATAGGTAAAATAATGCCTTCATTTTCTAGAGATATAAAGGTCAGTATACATAACGAGACATAGCTTCGTCAAGACTTAAGTCCATTTCTTTAGCATGCAATTTTCTTTTATCTTTCGATAAAGATTATTCATCGCGAAACTTCGTCTTGTTGTACATAGGACATAACTTGGTGTCAGCAGTCCATTTTATATATCTCAGTCAGTAGCTGACGACAAAAGGGATTAGTTTGGTATGACTTAGAATTGTGATAAATAATAAAAAAACAATGTAAATCGTTCTTACGTCAGCTTGAGATCGAAAAGATAAAAAAAGACAAATATAGAAGATGTAGAAAGGAAAGAAATTTTATAAAAGAACTAAATAATCAAAGTCGTTCAAGAGCATAATAAAAGGATCTTTCATAGTAAGGGCAATATCTGCCGATGTGGTTTTGCATGAATAAATAAAAATTACTTCACACAGTCTTCATCAATTTTAGCTATGCCATCAGGAGGACTGTCGATCTGTTACCAAGGGTGAACCCTCCAGACAGTACCGCCAGCAAGAATTTCGCAGACAATATCAGCATTATGGTCGCTATATTATCGAATTGATTTCCGTTTCGTAGTCGTCCGCACTTATTGGGGAATAATGAAGCAATCGTTGCACCCCACGCGGCCTTGTCCTGCATGGCTGTCTTTCCCATCTGATCGCTGACTGAACAAGGACTAGTTGACATCTATTCAAGACCCTACTGTTCGTTACTTCAAAACAATTAGATTTCTGCTGAGAGTGGTTACTCGCTCCAGAAGACACAACAATTGCAGGCCCCTTGCCTCAACGCTAATTACTAATGGCATGGCCCCCAAAAGACAATATCGCTGACCTCATTTTAATTCAGATCAATCTAGACAATATGACAGCACAGTTTACTCTATACTAGGTCCTCGGCCGCCATATTAATGTGCATACAAAACCCCATACTTAACTACACCTGGCGCTCATACATATAAGAGCCATGGATCTGAAAAACCGTAATTATAATCTCTTTTAGGGATTCAGTGAATCTAAATGGTTTATGACATCATACGATCCACTCTAAGGACACAAGGACACAGTTTGTTAAAATATATAGATAGAGAATTCGTATGCAACTCCTCGAAGGAGTACCGAGGCATATTATATTTGTCAGATAAAGACTAAATCGATTTGAAAGAGTGCTCAATGAATACAATTTCGTTTTGTACTATTTATATGTAATCAATTCCACAATTTTCCTATCCTATATCCCACATTTCCATTAATTCACAAAAATCAATTCAAGCAACTAACGACTCCGGAGCAAAAGTAAATGCAGAAAATAATTGCACGGAAATCAACTGCAAATTTTAATATTTCATGGGGAGGTAGAATAGGTTAGGTAAACAGATAGGTCAAGATGAAATATTTCAATAATCTCTTTGTGTTATCAGAGAATTTATCACTCAAATGTTTCCCGATTTCTTTAATTTTGTAAAAGAAGGCAAAAAAACTTGAAAGAAATCTGTGCTAGACCAAAAGAAAGTAAATCACCAAAAGATCAAATCTTGGTCATGGTTTATAAGTTGAATAGATTCCATTCAACACCGAATCGAGTTTTGCCACTAGGAAAAATTTCTCTCCATGAAAAACGAGTAGAGATAAATCAGTTCCTGTGAAATCACCAGTGGGACCAGGAATTTATCATTCCATTTTAGTCCATTGAGTAAAAAGATAACATTCATGTATAAAAAATGCTGCTTGCTATACATACCTACATATTGTATATGTATACAAGTATGTATGTGTTAGAAAGTCAAAGCTTTCTGTTGCAACTCCATCTTAAAATCTTCGGACAATGTGCAGTGTAGTTTTACCCAATTTATTCTTGCAGCTCTGAAGGAACCAAGCAATTGTTTTAAAGGAAGTACCGCTCTTTCATCAATGTGGATGCTAAATTGCTCGGAAATGTTTTTCTGATTTATGAGAAGAGTTTGTCGAAGGAACAATTAGGGGGAAATAGTTAATAGCTTAAAAGTATTTTAGTAATAGAATTTTCAGTATTGATGGATATTCTATAGAATTCCCACATTTCCACATCATAATTGCGGTGGAAAGAAAATAGCTAATTTGGTTATGTATGTATGTCATTTGACTCCATTTCGATATTCATCAAAAGGTCTTTCTATGCTTTCCATACTTTCTAAGAGGAATACAATGAGCATTATTACACAATATTTCAAATGTAATAAACGTACGAAATAAATCTTAATGCCTCAGCATGTTCAGTGTATTTCAACATTATTCTTAGCAATACTGCAGCAGTCATCAGCATTACAGTGTTGTAATATAAGTTCACCATTCAACTTTAGGCCTCCTTTTTCAACCTGCAGTCTAGGATTGAATAACCTTCTAAAATTACTAAAATTATAATTCCACCAAGAAGTCGACTAGTTACCTTAAAATTTTTATGAGAGGGGAACAACAAGTCTTAAACGAATTCATAATTTCCAGAATTTCTACTGTTTTCTTAATAGCTACGTTACACTCAACACATTCGCAACATAGGAGCTATACCCCATCGGGAACCTTTCCCAATTCATCTATTTGGTATTTTTAATAAGGCCACTTCAATCCATTAGCACCCAAATAGGCGAGTAAAAATTTATTCATTGCCTTGATTCAAGAAGATATTGACTTTATTGGCTGACGTCTGAATTTCCCCAAATCGTATGGTGAGAATTTGCTTAACATTCAACCAGGTAGTAATCCCTGCAAAGTTCGCAGCTTCTTACGGATCCTTATAGAGAAGGCGCTAGGTCGAGGCAATACGGAGTTCCTTAATTGATTGAGCAGCCGGCAGTGGTGCTATCGGTACCACATAAATTTCTTTTATCACAACTATGCCATGCATGTTTTTGGAATAGAGCGAGTGGCGAGTATGTTTCAATGGCTCAGTAGGACTACGGATGCAGCATTTGCAAGCGCAGGTTTGTTGTACGAACACCAAGGTTGTTGAAAATTTCAAGTGATATCACTTCTTTAAGTCACTATTTTTTGCGAATATTGTGGATGGAATGGGTCTAGCTTCTTTACGCCTTTGTTTCCGTCTTTCTTTTTCTTCTTTAAATCAGGGACTTAATCTTGCTCAAATGAAGATGACACCATATCGAGAGTATTTTCATAAGAAATATTTGTGTTATGTGAAGATATTCCCATCTCTGTGCAGGATATCGGATTTCGGCACTCGATTCGCTTGCGGACTTTGCTGATATCTTCAACTTACAAACCCGATGTGTCATACTACTTTCAAGCCGAGATATATATTAATGCTAACCACGCATCCAACACTGATTTCGATGGATATGTCAGAATCAAAAAATTGGCAATATAAATGCGCAGACCATCCCTGTAAACCACATAACGCTGAAGCTCTGAGATCTTTATTGAGGAGATAATGAATAAGCTTGGGGAGAGCTTTGGCTTCCAGTTCTTATCCTTAGGCTTTTTCAAATTCCAAGGATTGTCTTTCTTTTACAAGTCACACTGATTTCAAACATTACTCGCCCATCACAGCATCGCAATGGTTTATGCAAAATCCTCGACGATTGATAAACGACAATGGTGCGGAGGGAGATATATTTGACATTGAGCTTTCGATAACAGTTTAATAACAGTTGAGTGCCGAACCAACCGTACCGAAAAATATTCTATTGATAGTATGGTGCGATCTAAATGTTTGCGCCCAAATATTTAATACACTGTCATTCATGTTTTTTTAATAAATAATAAATGGTAGACCAAATAGGGTCACTGATTGACCATTGTGATAGATACAACGGATAAATTAGGAAGCAGTGAAGATGGTTTTCTGTTAACCTCCACAATTTGGATAGGTACATAAGTCACTTGAAGACGTTATGTTTAAATTCACATGAGTCATGAAGTTTTTTACTTTCATAAACTATGTCGATCAGCAGACAACGGACAAATCCAACCACACGATTTGTATAAAATATTCCTGATCTGAATTTTTATAAGACGTACTGGTGGCGCTATCTACCAGACAGGGGTGCGAAGATGAAGTAAATGTAAATTCTTCTTTAATTAATGAAATCCAGATTAAGAGTAAGTGAAAACTTATATCGTTGTTCTTTTTTCATCATATTTTAAAAGATTGTGGAAAAGTATACCTTCAAATTTTGTTGTAAAATTGGAGACTCCGCTGCGCTGCCCAAACGTACCGAAATTTACTAAAACGTACCTATGGATGCAATTGTTTTTCTCGAACAATTCCTCCGTAATCGTATTTAATTTTCGTGTAAGATCAGTAATATATAAAAGATGATATGAGTGAAGGTCGGACGAGCTGAATATCAATAATATTTGCGTACTTCGGGTGAACGAAAAGTATGTGCCGAATTCGCTCCGCTTTTGCCGCAAGAGGAGCAGAAGAGTAACTTGTCATCGTTTGATCTAAATTATTTGTAAACGATTATGGAGGACGAGACATAATTTTTCTGACCAGAAATCACAGAGAGAGGAATGAAGGCATCCAAAGAATGACAGTTGTGTTCGAGCACATTTTGTGACTCACAGTACGTGACTCAGAGCACAGATGGCACAAGAACTAGATGTCGCATGCTTATTTCTTCTTAATGTTCAAAATCGCACGTGTTGCGGGATCTCGCAGTCCTATTGCCACGCTTTCTCCTCGGTTCCACTACGTAACTAGCGGTTTACTAACAGCTTTACCTAGTTTCCTATCGCCGCCATCAATGAAGAACATCTTTAATCCAAAAAGATAGAATTTATTGCGGATATTTAGGAAGCCTCTACAATTCTTACGTTCCATGAATCTGCGACTCTTAACCTCTCAGTTTCCCAATTACTCTTCTCGTTGACTTTAATTTATTTGTTCTATTTTTCTTCACTTCCGCAAATTAACTGAAACCTTTGAGCACTTTTAATTATTACTAGTTGTAATGTCCTGCCTGAATTGCTTTTCTCGATCTTTCCGAGAGCTCGTGATACTCGCGCCTTTTCCTTCAGAATCAAAATGTCTTCCGGATCTCGTACTGCTATCTCCATCACCTTTCAAACTTGAACTCCACTTGTGCCTGTGAAATGGTAAGGCAGCCCTGTTTAAAGCCGTTCACTCAATAGCACCTCACGCCTATGTCAACTACTTACCCTATGTGCTCTAGCAGTTACACATTGCACCAGACCATTATTGAGTACAAATTCAAATATAACAATCAAATCAATTACCAAGTAAACTTCCACTTATACAATGTTATATTTAGCTTTACTTTTTCTTCTTTTCCCTTTTTTTTTTATAAACAAATTCATACTATTAGTGGTACTATTTAATTTAACTGTAACTAGGTTCGCTCTCATTCGAACGTCTAGTACTCTAGGGGATTTTAAATCTACGCTGAAACCTGACTGCCATACCAGCCGTGCGTTCAAGTGCACGCAGAATGTCACATAATGTCACATTTTTACACACCATGTCGTTCAGGCGACCGAAGCGTTGTCATTTCCCCAGCACATCGGTGTGCACATTTTACACTACGTCTGCCGTGCGTTCAGGTGCACGCAGAATGTCACATAATATCACATTTTTACACACCATGTCGTTCAGGCGACCAAAGCGTTGTCATTTCCCCAGCATATCGGTGTACACATTTTACGCTACGGTCTGGTAGCGTCGTGTCTCGGTGCGCTTAGTAGGTTTGACGTTTAGCGTAGTTTTATTCTTAAAGAACTTTCAAAAATGACATTTCGAATCGAAGTGCACACCAACAGTTCAGGTGCTATCCCTACTTTTTCAATGATGTGATGTGCACACCGATGTGCTTTTCAGCACATCGGTGTGTACACCTGTACGCACGGCTGGTAGCGTCGTGTCTCGGTACGCTTAGTAGGTTTGCCGTTTAGCGTAGTTTTATTCTTAAAGAACTTTCAAAAATGGCATTTCGGATCAAAGTGCGCACCAACCGTTCAGGTGCTATCCCTACTTTTCCAATGATGTGATGTGCACCTGAACACACGGCAGATTGGTTGACATTTCGTTTGACAATCTCATTTATTGTGACAGTTCTTAATTAATGTCTTATTTCGGAACCTGATTATATTTACAAATTTATCGCTATCCTAAAGTTACTATGCATGTATGTATCATCAATAAGACAAAAGACAGCAAGCCGTGGGACGAATTTCTACGCATAAATGTAGTGAATAATATATTATGCCTCCGTGCGTGACTAACTAACTAGATTGCATTTTAATGTATAGATCATCTTCGCCGCTAGGAAGAACTTCGTAACACCAATTTACTACTTAACAAATCTTTCGTTCTATTCAACCTGTAGTGTCTATTTCACTGTTCACTGATCGCTTTCGAAGCGTTTAAATACTCGTCTTCATAAGTCTCTCTGTTAGTGTGGACCCTGCTTGACATCACTATTTACCTTCTTTGCCTATATTTAATTCTGTTTCTCGTTCACTTTTTCTTTCTTTTTCTTTTAATACATTTTCTTTTCTTTTAGGAAGTGCCATTATTTCATTATGCAAAATTAAGATGCGCAAATCTGTTGAATGTACTACAAATGCTGAACTTGTTAACTAAAGACACCTCTTGCTTAAATAAAAGCCGGCAACGTTAAGAAATTTACCCAATGATTCCTAAATGCATACAAAAATGCGCGCCGTTGATTACCTGACACCTGCATTGAAAATTATACGCCAATTGTTGGCTTATGAATTAATTAGAGCTACTGAAGTTCGAGCAAGTACGTGTCCTAAGGTATAGGAATACGAAGAGAGCTTCGCTGAAACATCTAAGTGAGCTATTGACAAACAACTCAAGGAACTAAGCATTTCTGCATGGTTTTATGGACTTATAGTCTATTGGCCTCCATGTAACAGCAACGTCTGTTACACTGTTTATGATCCTTGTAGTCTTCCGCTATTTTTAAAGTCTTTCTGCTACCGGTACCGCTACAGCGGGGTCGGTTGAGGACGTTGGTAGGAACATAAAACAATTGCATCCTAGTCCTTGAAGCTATCGTGGATATATAGAACTACAGTTAAATCTCTGTATGAAAAAAAATCAATTCCAATGTAAAAAACGATATTTCTATATAACCATCTCAGCCCTGGAAGGAGTGGAAATGTAAAAAAATTATTAATTCAGAAAGCTGAACCTATGCACATTGAAAACTCAGTTAGAGTGTAATTTAATATAAAAAATAAAAGCACACAAAAAAAATTAGGGCGTCTTCTGATATAAATTCCTCTGGCAGTCATCACATCTCCGCATGCATCATCAACACTTCTCCTGTCAGAGGGCTTTAAAATAAAATTCTATGTTTGTCATAATCAAAAGATAACTGTGGAGTTCATGCCTTCTTCATACAGAATGAAACGAGAACATTAAATGAACAGAGAAATAAAACAGCTTTTAGGTACTAAATGTCGCTTAATTGCGTTTCCATTTTTCATGTTTTGCAATGGTGTGGCTGGAAACAACCACACATTTCCATTTCATTTGCATAAAATTTTCAGAAAAATCAGGATTACGTTTCGTATTTGCTATTTTTAAGTTCATCCATCAAGGGAATAACATCCAATAGCTACAAGCCTCAAAAACTGGATTATGTCTGCACGTTTCCGTGGAGTTTTTCAGTTCGAGCATAAGTGAGGTATTCCTTTTTGATATTAAATATACGTTCGCAAAGCATCAGGATTGTATATCTTTTGATGCATTAAACACCTTTTTAGCATGACGAAAAAATTTTTTAGTATTGGCGAAAGTAAGAGTTGCTTCTATTGTTTTTCAAAGCGGGATGCAATTGGAACGTTATTTATGAATTAATAGTTTTAAAATTTATACGTTGAAAAATTCCTGATTTTCACTCATTGGTGTTTTGCTCTTATACAAAATAAGGAATCGAATTCAATCGTAGATGCTAAGTATCAATCTATTAAAAATTCTTGCACATTGCTACATTGTGAATGGGTCTCTATTGTTACATTCCTTAAAATCTAGTACCATATCTGGCTGTCAAAAAGTCCATTAAGTGTAAAATATCAGTTTTCAAAAAGTGGTGACGGTATATAGACAAAATGAGCCGATATGTTTTTCAGTTCGTATTTTATTATATCACTTTTGAATATTTTTATGTAGCCAATTCCACATTTCAATAGCTATTTTTAATTCCAAATTATAGCAATGATATAATTTCATCTTCAGAAAGCGAATCATTTAATGATGACAGCTCGCTATATAGTACGCACATGAAACAACGGAAGAAAAAAGTGTGTATTTACAACGATAGCTCAGAAACTGATGACAGCGATGATAAATAATGAAATTTGATGTCAAATTATTGATGCACTACCCGACACTAATTCTATAACATCAAATATTGGGACTAACTTGTGGAATGATGTAGGCAGTGATTTTGTTCCACGGATAAGAATACCAGGAAATCGAACATGCATCAATAGTGTATGTAGGTCAACCCTGGTAGCACTAAGTTGGATGTGTTCTTGAAGTTATGCCCGAAAAGTTTGTTCATGTGAATATCATCATGTAACAATGAGAGATTTGAGCTTGTAAATAAAGATGAAAAACAACAACAAAAAACAAAAAAACAAATATAAAGCCAACAAATTTTCATGAAATCATAATATCTACTGGATGTACGTTGGTCATGTCTTGCAATCGAGTCCCACATATAAAAATGTATTGATCGTCCTTGATGTAAGTCATATGCCTTGCAATATCGAGAGATAGATTTTTGTAAATAATATACAAATTTTATTTCAATGGTCCACACCGAGGAACGAACAACAGCAAGAATTATTATATTGACGAAATATGTAGTCTCATTTTTCGAATACACCTAACCCTCGATTTGCGCGGTACTCGATCTGCACGATTTCGGTTTAACACGACTGAAAAAATGAGGAAAAATTCTTATTATATTATACTAACTTTAAGTTTAACACGATTACAAAAATTTTTGACAAAAAAAAAAAATTTAAAACAATCGCGAAAATTTAGAATTCAAAAAAACTAAAAAAACTACTATGCAGTACAGAGCTATCTCGCATGCTCAGTTCGAGTAGCATGAATTGTATCAAATATTATGGGGTTGAATGTGCGTTCATCTTTCATTTGAATGAACTTTCAAAAGAGGAGAACAAGGCGCACAATACAACAGAACATAATGAAGCAAGAAGTAGAATAGGAATTAAGACTTAAACAATAGCTCATTGAGCCTTCGCGATGTGCCGTAGATCCATAAGGAAAAAATGGGGTTTTTAACCACGAATGATCCTGTGGATCTACTGTGGTGAGGTGGAAGGCAATGGAACTCGACAATCATCACAAGATACTGGAGAATATTCAAAGCTTGTACCTCCATAAGCGGCGCTCTCAAGTCAAACAGCTCGAACGCTCTTGAAGTCATCCTTAACATACACCCCATGCGCGTACATTTCAAGAATGGGGCGTCAATCGCTGCATTGAGGCTGCATCTCAATCGGAGCTGAATTCACACTGGCACAAGAAATCCAAATGAATCCATCTTTGAAATCGTGCATTCCATCGTACCTGACTTAGACAGGAACAGTGATCATCTCCTTAAGACTTTGCAGAAGAGCAACTTTAAATAAAAAATTGCAGATAGGGCAGAATGGGAATCACATTCCGTGCTTCATCTATTGACAAATCCTATTATATATATAGACGGCTGCAAATCGCAAGAGAATACCGGAGTAGTTATCTTTTGCAAGGAGCTTTACGTGGAAATTGCCATACACCTCGAAATCCAGGTTTTCCAGGCGGTAATCAAGGCCACCCTTGAGGCGGGAAAGTATACTGGAAACAAAGAGATAACAATCTGCTCGGACAGCCAAGCAGCTCTCAAGTCCTTGTCATCCTTACATCGGTTTAAGCCGACTGTCAACAGAGTCGCCGTTGGTTGGATGACCTTTCAGATAAAACCACAAAAGAGCTGTGTGGAATACCCAGCCCAATTATATCGAAAAAGCTACTGGCCACTGGGAACACTCTTTTCTCACGGCTCACCTGCATAAGATTCGGCTTGTTGAAGATCCGGTATGCGAGGATGTGGCGACGAATCTAAAACGTTGATTCATTTTCTTTGTCACTGTCCGGCCCTCACAGGAAAACGTTACAGATTCCTTGATTCACACCTCCCGGAGGATCTGCATGAAGCCAGAAAGGAGAGCTTTGGGGCCAATACCGAGTTTTATCAGAGCGTCCGGTTGGGACCCATGAGCATTTGCTCGTAATTCTGGAGGGTGAACAATGGGCCTTGTTGTGGGCTACGTTCCAGGGACCCATTTCGGATCCCCACTTCGTTTCAATCCATCCAAAGCCTAACCATAGTTTCGACGGCACAGCGCAGATTATTGCAGTAATAGGAACAATTTTCTGCAGGAGCGTGTATTATTGTATTACAGTGCCGAATTAATTAAATTACGACGGCGAGAGAGGTTGACGGCACTGCAGATTCCTATGGCCCTGTTTAGACCGGTCAGTAAGTTGAAACTGCCTCACAATAATTTGTTGGTAAGACGATGATAGGTTGCAGGATGGAAGCACCACCCTACGTACTGACATGTCTAAACTGGGTCTATGTAATACATACTTGTAATATAAAAATATATTAATATAATTAAAAAGAAATATGTAATATTGTTTTACTTTAGATGTATACTTTTTCAATATAAAACATGAATTTAATAGCACGATTTCAATTTACACGGTTTCGGTTTACAAGGTACTTTCGGAGAACGAATGCACCATGTAAATCGAGGGTCAGATGTATACTTTCAAAGCATCGATGAAACAATGGCAGAATTCAAAGAGAGATAAACACTAAAACAACATATGCGTATGAAGTCTACTAAGCTGGGAATTAATCTGTGGCAAAGATTTGATTCCAACAAACTCTTGGATAATATACTAAGAATTTATACATAAAAAATTCCGTTCATCGGGACGCCCGTCAACTAGATCTAAGACTAAACTGAATGTTGGCGACCATATGCCAATAAAACGAGCGACCAGACGACTTTGTAAATTTTGTTCCGAAAGAAAAATTGAAAAACGAACAAACTGCATGTGATATACCTTTGTGCTACACGTGCTTTGCACCTTGACATACAATAATTAAGTATAAACACTATTTTTCCTATTTCTGTATTACTTTTTTTGTTATTACATATAATTACATTACATGTGTATCGAATCAAAATATATTTTGTCATAATATTTATAAGACTAATGGGACATATATATACCAGTACGCAGGCCGAAGGGGACATATGTGTCCCAGGCTGTCACTTTGCACTGATGTAAATTTTTTTTCTTTTCTTCTACCTTATTATAATAAATAAATTCATCACCTGAAGAAAGTATTAGAAATATAACCTGCCGCTTTTATTTTCTTAAAAAAAAAATCCGTCTCCAAAGGGTTAAAAAATTCTTGAACAGTTCGTAAGCTACGAAAAATAAAATTGTGTACTCGCCTATTCGACAACCCGTATAGAGAAATCAGTTAGTTCGCATTTGGTTAAATTAATAGCCAATAGAGTAAAACTGGGTTATGATAGGATATAGTGGCAAATGTCGAAATAGCTAGTATCAGTCACACTTAAACCATCGATAGTCAGTTCTAATGCCATCTCATCACGACCTTACCTGGAAATTATTGTTTCACTTAGGATAGTTCATTATTACCAGCCACAAGAGTTAATGAAACTCACTAGGTCGCCGAACTCCTTGTCTACTATTTCCACCAATTCGTATCTATCAGGCGTATGTCTTCTTCCTTTAGTAAGGCTGGAGTATTCACACAATTTATATGTTGAAATTTCTCAATATCCTGTCGGAGCTACGAAGATTGTAAAATAAATTTATTATTTTATATATTATTATAAATCAAAACTGCAGCACAGATGATGATTGTACTCATAGTCTGTGACACGTACGTACCCAATAGTAACCATCATTGGAAATAAAATGTCATTTGACAATCTGTCGAACAGGTTTTGTTTAGATTATAGTATGTGGTTAAATTAGAAAACGAAGATCTTTTGAAAATTCGGTAATAAATTAAGACATAAAGAAAATTGCGAAGAATAGAACGAACTAACGAAAACTCGTTTCCTCATCAGCCAGTCCACTCCACGATTAAAAGAAATTGCTAATTGTGAATAAGAACAGGCTGGGGCAGAATAGAGCTAAAGGGAGGTGGCAGAATTACAACCAATGACGATAGATATGAAATGGGTTCTAATCCTACATTGTTCGTTGGTAATTGACAGTTTTGAAAATAATTGAGATGAATAGCGAATGAAAAAGTTCCCTTTCGCAATGTCAGAGCCACTGTGCTTTATGTAAATACGCTAAGTTAGAGCTACCAACTAAAGGCGATATAACATGAGTCGGAGAATAATAATAAGATGAAAGTATATTAACTCGTCAGTCTCTCAAAAGTATCCCAGATGACAGACAAATCATCATCGATAAATGTTGCCGTACGCCTGAGTACACCTGGTGAGATAGATATCTGATACCCGAACAGTCAACAACCAAAATTTTCCGATTGTCGTAAGTTGTCATTTAATTCAGACTACATTGTATTATATTAGCTATATAGATGCCAATACCATCTCTTCTTTTGGAAGTTCTGTGAAGTCTACGAAGCCTATCCACATCCAGAATTCTCAAACGCTTCCGAGAATGGATAAAAACAGCTTTAGTCTAATTCTGATAAATCATTCGAAATTCGCGTCTAGTAAAACTTTGCTGAACGTAGGAAAGTTGAGCTAGATAGGCCTTGACTTTAGTGTAAATAGAAAAACAAATAACACAATTTGTTATTGTTATGCCAACCGTCCATTCAGTCACACTACTAAGAAAAATAAATAAATAAAAAAAAATTAATCAGGCTCCAAAACACAAATAAAGAAAAATCCCCGAGAGGACTTCATAACCGCAGAGTCGGCATTTTATTTAATGACTGCAAAAATAATTTTTTCTCTTTAGCACAATGGGCTGACTAACCGCTGCGGAAAAATAAGATGCCTCATTGGAGCTCCAGCATCACTGCTGCTGTTACTAAGTCCATCACATCGACATAGAGTCGACTGGGTCCATACTCCTAGAAACAAATTCTGCAGACAATCCCATCCCTGTCATTCCTCCCGAGGCAACCACCTAGATGATGTAGGGTCGGATTGATCCCAGCGCACGTTCAGACTGTCATAGAGACAGTCTGGGCCTGAGTGGTCGCTTTCCCAACAGCACGCAGTCTCCCTTCAGCCGACTTGGGGCCACTGCACTTTTTTGCGGTCCAGAAGTTGATCACTTCTAATCTGGCTACTAATTGAACGCTTGATCTACCAGTAGCGAGGCATCCAAGATACACAGCTGCCCATGTCGCAGAGACCATCTGAGACATCAACTCCCTGCATTAAACAGGCTTTCAAGATGTCTAGGCTAAGCAGACTCTCAAAGCGTTGCAGTTAGTATTAAATCCATCGGCTTCCTACAAAACATCGCAGCCCGCAGCCCCACTTAATAGCGTTATTCAAGACATCAGTGCCTTGCGTTAAGCCGGCTTTGAATATGCCACAGTTTTCTCCCACCGAAGAGAACAAAGCTCCTCAACAAGAATTGGCTATACACCAAAAGAACACTGACGTTGTCTAAACCTGAAAAGCTAGTTAAGTTCTTTAAGGGAAGGAATATTAACATTTATAGCCAGAATGGCATTATTGAAGAATTAAGTATAAGTGGACAAAGTTGTAATGTATTTTGTGTATTATATAAGCTGACTCCAGGAGTATCTAAAGTATACCGGCGAATTGATAAGTACAATTTAAAGCAAAATGGGTATTTATACCTGATATAAAATATTATACTTATAATGAAGACTATATATTTACTAACCTTTGACTTTTGAGAACGATATCGTTGTTCTTCGATATCCGGGGGGACGAAATTCTTATAAAAATATATGCTGGAATTTAAACTTCCTGGGACTGGATTCCGCAACTGTGAAGAATTTGACAGTGTACACTATTTAAAATCTCACCGTGAGGGAAAGTGTACACTTTTGAATTTCAAGCGATTCCGTAAGATTCTGTGCTGAATGTTATTTGAGTGAGAAAACAGCCTTTTTGAAAAAGTAAATTTTTTTTTTATAAGAAATGAATTACATGAATTCACTAGTATTAAGGCAAGTACGGCTTAGAGAGGGGTAAAATAAATAACATAACAAATAATTTTGAAAATACCGCTTGACAAAAACTCCCAACTCACAATTTTAACAGAAACCTCATTTCGATTTTTGCAGAATCGGAGCATTTGTGTACAGGAGTAAACTCATAGTTGCGGAATCCAGCCCCTGGAGCAGATCATGAATTAGTTACTAGCTAAGATGTGTCATGTAAGCTTAGGAGTCAATCTTCCTCCTTGTAAAGTCTAACGAAAGACGCTTAATTAATTCGTAATCAAGTTCGTGTAAATGTTTCACATTAAAACGCAAAGCGAGTTCAATTCTATTGTAAAACAAGTGCCTCGAGTCCAGCACTTAATCATAACAAAGACCTGAAGTAGGTTGCTTTCGAATTTACCAGAAACAGTATCTACGTGCACTCGGCAAGGTTCTTATAACAGCTCTCTCTCTTCTTACCAGAAATACGAAATATAATATTAGCTAGTTAACTAATTGAGTTAATGCTAGATCTACATAATTCATCCTAATAGAAAACATATCAATTAGTATATGGAAAAACAAAGTAGTATTGATCATTTGGAAAAATCTTAAAGGAGCAATCATACAGAATAATCCTAGCTCAATATAATAAAATTTAAAGAACTTACCGAAAAATTCCATATAGGGGGATTTTCCATTGGGGAAATCATCTATTTTCATCCTGTGCAGGACACTTAACACATAGCACTTAACCATTGGAACTATTTCTTTGCTTTTCACTTTTTCACAAAAATTACACCTACGATCACTATTTGAACACTATATAAATCTGTTCGCCTCGGCACTTCACTATTTGTCCGTATATCATATTCCGCGAATAATTTTTCTAAACAAAACGCGACAACGGAATAAATACATATCTACATAAATAAAGAGGTTAACTCAACTTTCCCGTCATGAAAATTTCATCTCGCACATCTTAGAATATAGAGAGAACTATATTCTAAGAGCCAACACATACCACACAACTGTCAATTTGTGTAAATGTTCTCTTGAAGAATCTCATCCGACGTCGCAGCACGTCATTGTTCTATTTCGTGCTTATTCGTGCTGTTTATCCCAAAATATTTTCGATGTTGGCCGCCATATTTTCCGAATTTGATGTGCTGATGACTTTATTATGAAATTATCTGAAAAGAAAATTATTACAAATAATTAGAATTTTCCAAAATACTAAGAATTTTTTTTTGTTCTGATTAATATTATCAACTACAGTTTAATTAAGGGGGAGACATGAGTTTTCATAAATTTCAATTAGCTTATATTATCACGTCTGTGCCTATTTATAGGCAAATATTTTGCTTTATTTTTTTACTTGTAGAAATACCCCGAATTTTCTCGTGTTGGCTTACAGACAATATTTTTATGGCTTCCTCGTCCAATTTTAAAAGTGTTCTATTAAATTTACCACTCGGACTATATCTATCCGAAACGGGTCAAAACAGTAAAATATGCTATGATGTGTTTCAAAACTAAAATACTCATTTTTAAACGTAAACTATTTTCTAATAGTTGGTAAAATCACTGAAGGAGTGAGATTATTAAAAGTTCCTAAAGACAGGGTGATTCTGAATTGATGGTCATAACTGAACCAGGAGATAGGTTACAGTGTTAGAAATAAACAAGTTTATGATAGTATGGTAGTAGACAGGAGGGGGTGGGCAAATGCATCCTTTCAGAGTTATGAGGAGATTTGCGATTTTAGGTACTTTTCCCCCAACACCCCGTAACTTCCTTGGTTTGCAACCTATGAAGGTGATTTTCAGCTTAGATGCTAATAAACAGTCTACGTTTTCCAACGTATGCGGAACCATGAAAAAAACGAATTAATGAATTATAAAAGCAAGGTTATCTCTAGAACGGTTGAATGTAGGTAGGTACATGTGTAGGATCAAATGGAAGGAAACAATCTAAGGTTTCCAAGTTTTGCAAGAAAATCTAACAGTTATCAGGCATTCTGGGATCGTTAGAATGAAAAAAAAAATCTATAGTTTTTTATTTTGGTCGTCCTAAGTATTAACAATATCTATATATTAATTTCTGAATGTACCGGAATTATTTAAAACTGTTACTCCAATTTTTTTACTTAAGCCAAAACAGCCAATAAAATATACCACTCATGGTTATCATATAAGTAGAATTGGATTGTTTCTGCAGCCGAAGGTACCTGTGTTTTAAAAGGTGTAGAACTATTTCCATGAATAGATCTGACTATCTATCCGAACTTATTTATAAAGCTCATAGCTTCACGTCGGTACAAAAAGTGAACGATCTTGCTTGTCCTGCAGCAGTCTCAGATATTCTACCCTCATCCACAGTTGATATTGCAACTCCTTACCATTAATATTTTGGCAGGGGCCTACTCCCAACACAGTTGTCTTTGGTTAGATGACTCTACGAGTATTATAACGAAAGAAGTGTGGAGGGGACTCAACTTCAACGGAGAATGTATTGGAACTAAAGAAGCCAATACTGAGAACTATTCTTCCTTCTATTCTTACTGAGTATTCTTCTCTCAAGGGTTATCTGAACAGAATGGAGCTAATTGACGATCTATGTAATAGGTGATATAATAGCAATACAGATTCTTTGGCTTCTACCTTCTGAACGACATGCATGATACGAGAAGTCAGAGTTTGAGCCAATTCTAAGTTTTTTGCAGATTTATGAGCAGTGTTTCATAAACCTTAAAGGTGAACAATGGTGTTTGTAGTGGCCTAAAGTTCAATTGGTTCAATTTACTGAATCCCAGAGGTCTTGTTACAGCTTCTGCTAACATATATGAAATTTAAAATGAACCCGGAGAGAAATTATAGCCTAGGGAATGCATTTAGAATGGCACTTTCAAGTTTGAAATCTACATTCCTTCCCTAAAAAAGACCAGCCTTGCTTTTCGACTTTGTGAAACAAAGCTTGTAAGTTAAGGATATAGATTAAAATCACACTAACCATGTCGCTATTTTTGGAAGCTTAATATCTGTTCTATTCCAACCAATAGAATGTTGCTTTTTATAGCCATTTCATAAGCTAATTTATGATACTCAATTATAGACAGACTATAGAAAGTAATAATGTTTCTTATAAATTTACCTGTTTTGTTTCTAATTAGTTGTTTTGTTATGGTTTTTTTCTTTTTTTGCATATAGCGGTTACAGTACGTTAAAATCCGTGGTACTAGCAATAAAAAAAAACAACCAATAAATCAGTCTTATGAATTAACACTAATTTATAAGTATATCTGTCTAACTGCAACTGGTATCAGCGCATATCTTTCCTTTCATCAACTAAAGACAGTAATAATACAAAAAAGTTAATAAACTAGCAATAAGAACGGAACAATAATGAAAAACATAATAAAAACACAAAATAAAAATAAAAACAAGTCGTCAAATATCATTGGTTTTAGGCACCAGTCTCTTTGGAGTAATTGATTCAAATGCCACTGCTGCCACTAAAATATGAGTGCGGACCACCCGTTATTCTGACTACAGCTTAAAAGAAACGGTCCGTGACGGAAAGTAGTAGAAGCAAAGCAAAACACTTTTGCTGATTAATTTATTTGCACTTTTCCAGGCTTCGTCTTATATACATTATATTTTCACTTTTCTCATGCCTTCCGGGGAAAACATTCAATTATTTATATTCGTTTTAAAAATGTAGAAGATTGAAAAAAAAAAAACGAAAATTTAATTTCTTAATTTCTATCAACTGGCACCTTTACAAATTAAGCAGATATTCAAGAGCTAAACTGCATTCTTTATTTTGAGTTTCTAAATGTATTAAATAATTAACATACCAATCGAGTTACACTCACAATATCGTCACAAATATACTTCTGTCACCTGCAGTGAAGGTAATTGTATAGTTAATAAAATTCATTCCCATATACACACATTCTTATAGTTGAGACAATTAGAAAATGCGCAAAAAAAAAATTCTATTCCCTTGAAATTGGAAATACTTAATATGTATAAAAAGTTGGCATTATTTGTAATTCGCAAAGTACTTAACATACTTCACGGGGAGGTCTATTTTCAAAATTGTAAAACAGAATTCTATCTCTTAATATTTCTCTTATTTGTGGTTAACAGAAACAGTGGCCTTTCTGTACTTTCCGATTGCCCCTTCTGATCTTATGGGACTAAGAACCACAAGGATAAAAAATTGGAAAAGTTATCAAATCTGGTTTGTTGAAGGTTTTATTTTCATTGTGGCTTCTGCCCTGCCCCGCAGTTTGAAACTTTCACGTTTTATGCTAAGTCATAATTTAACAAATTAGTAATTAGCATCCCTTGTTGAATTTATGTAATACTAACTAACTTACAACCATGAAATAAAAGCACAGCCTAAAATTTTGGAGTATTAAAACCTTATGCTACAAATTTATAAAAAAAAGATATGGCTTATAGTTCAAAGGTATAATTGGTAAGATTTGCACCAAAAAAAAAAGTCCATGTATTAAGTCAAAGATAAAAATAGTGATCTTTGGTTTTCAACTACATAGATTGGAAATACACACACAATAACTTCTTATCTGTATGTATATAGTACAATATATAAAAAAAAAACATGAATGGTAATCAATCAGATTGCACGTAATAAACTCTGCTTGTGTTTAGTAGTTCATGCTAATGAGACTAAAAGTTCAGTACAGGCTTACATAAGTGATAAATCCGAAGAGGGGCAAGTGTACTGCTTTAAAGGTTTAAAAAAGGTGTTTAGCTCGGTGCTCTACTTTTAGTTAATTCAAGAGGAAAGCTGCGATTTTTACAAATTTGATTTGAAAAAAAAATTCTCACTGTTGATAAATACACAAAAACCACCCAAAAGCCACTTATTACATATTGAGAATTTTCCCCCATGGGGCAAAATTTCTTCTCTTAAGCCCCCTTGGCGAGCAAAACAATATGAAAATGGAGCTCTTAATATCTAAAACCAAGAAAGTCAAGCATCAGATTCTACAATAAACTGATCACAACTACCGCGAAGGTCTTGAAGATTTTCATCAAATTGCTTTCAGAATAATGCCACGAATTTATATATGAGGGAGTAAAACGACATGTGGTGGTAAGTTAATTATTCGATGTACCGAAAAGTACTATCTATCAACGACTCCACTAAGCGTATGTTACATACTTATAGTCATACTTGTCAGACCATATGCAATGCGTTCTCTTTCGGGGAGTTTTTCCGCTGATTTTACAAACACCTCTGGCGTTCTGCCAGGTGGCTATCTCGGTCGGTTATTATTCATTAATCATATTAGTGATGTGGGCTCAAACCTAACCAATTCTGAAGTAGTCTGTTATGCTGATGATGCCAAAACTTTTGGTATAATTTCGGATAAAAATGACTGTGCTCTTCTAAATTCAGATTTAACCATTTCCACTAATCTTCTACCTTTCAATATTAGTAAGTGTGTTACTATATACTTTTCTAGAAAAAAGTGTCCCCTGTATTTTAGTTAATTTATAGATGGAAATTTGTTGATTAGACTTAACAAAACTATAGATTTGGGAATTGGTTTTTACTCTTGGTTTCTTTCGAGGACCATCGTGGACAAGGCTAACGCTACTTTATGGTTTGTGAGAAGGAAGGAATTCGGCGATCTTTATATCGCAAAATCTCTCACTACTGTACCTTTGTCAGACCTATTTTGGCGAACGCTTGTCCTCGTTGGGCACCTTTACATGGTGCATACTTCTTGATTGAGGTGGTTCAACGGAGATTCCTGAGGTTTAGGTACTCTTCGTTGCCTTCCCTTCAGCGATCCAATTGCTCTGCCTCCATATTCGCAAAGACTTATTCTAATTTTTTATACGCCCTAAATAAAATACGTAATTGTTCCAGAGTCGTATTCGCTTTGGGTATCTTACAGGCCGTTATTAACTCCCCTCAGCTTCTGGCGACACTTTGCATTTCAATTCCTCCTCGCCCTTTAGCTATCATGTTTTTTTTTTTTCAATTTCCTCATCACAACACTAGTTAAGGTATTCATATGGTAAGTCGATATTTGCGATCTCTCGCCTTTTTTAATATCGCTAATTCCGAACGCATTAATTTTAATTTGACTAAAGCCCAAATCAAGAGTCAGCTAAGCACGATTTTTTTTTATTTTTTGACTGTTATATCTATTTTATACTTTATTATATTCATGTACATTTATTAGTTATTATTGTTATTTCTAATAATAATTTTTAAGTTGTTTGATAATCGGTCTTTGATGAACTTGAAGTTAAACTTTTAATATTATCACATGGATGTCCAGTCAACTTTGCAATGCCGTAATTACGTACCTATTTTGTATAAAGAAACTTAATATAGATAAATGCTTTGATTTCATCTAAGATATGAAAAGCAATTATTCGTCCGGTTAATGAGAATCTTTAAAGTAAATGTAAGATTTTCCAATCCATCGAAGAATTACGCCCTAAAATATGTTTGTTTTTTAGTTACTGGGTAGTGCCAGCTGAAAGCATTTCTGACTTCAGAAGATTAGAAAATTACTAAATACGACAGGGAATAGCAACAGTAACTTTAATTATTAATAGCAATCGTCAGTAAACGGAAGATCTCCGCATCAAGAACTAGACAAGCAGCTGTTTTTTCTTTCTTCTCTGTAATATTTAATTAAAATTTTCAAAATATCTAATGAGTTAATTACCGAAAAACCTACATCTGTGAATGAACCTTTGATATTTTCTAACAATTTCGTATTATAATTTTTGCATAGAAACAAAAGTTTCATTGAATCCATGGGCGGATCCAGACATTTGCTCTAGGGGGGGGGGGGGGGGGGGGGGGGGGCGATCGCCCCCATCGCCCCATATAACCGCAATTGCCATCAGTCGTAACCCCCAGAATATACAAGCCATAAAGTATGACTTGACTGCGAGTATAGTGCACCAGCAGTGGCCGACATTAAACACTTCTTGTTTGTCTTACTGATGGTATTGTTCGTATAAAGGTCGCTTGCATTTCGTTCAAACACACTAATTTCCTGAGCTGGACAGCAATTTCTTGCAAATTAAATGGTTAAACAAATTTTCGGGGAATGTTAATTAGGTAGGGTTAATATACATATGTATAAAATTAAATTAAATATTTGCAGGAAAACTGAATCTTAGATTAATTAACCCGGCTATGATAATTTTCCCAACATATTACTTTTCATCAAAATACCCGGCTTTTGTGAGCTTTGGACCGCAAAAAACTGCACAAATTTTGCTTGTACTGCAAATTCCTTAGTGGTATAATTTTAACTTTGTTGAGAATAATTTATGACTAAAAAAGGCAAAATAATAAATATAACAAATAAATTTTTAAAAAACTATCTAGAGTTTTCCATTTAATTTAATATTAAATTTATATCACATTTGTGTATAAATTTTAAAATTTTCATGGTACACAAAGAAAGCAAAGTCAAAGCAAAGTATTTTAATTAAGTATTTTGATAAACATTAGGGAGTTCCAAATTTTATTGTTATTCACTGTAGTGTTAAAACTAAAACTGCCCAGGGGCTAGATTCCGCAACTGCGAAAAATTTGCCAGTGCACACGATTTAAGAAACTCACCGAGAGAGCAAGTGTACACTTAAATGCTAAATGAAAATTTTTCTGTGCTGAATGTTTTTTGAGTGCGAAAATATTCTTTTTGAAGAAGTTAAGTTCAGTTATAAGAAATGAGTTACATGAATTCACTAGTATTAAGGCGACTACGGCTTAAAAACAGGGCAATATAACTAATATAACAAATAATTTTGAAAATAACGCTTGACAAAAACTCACAGGGACCTCTTCAAAACTCGCGACCGAAATGACGGGGAGAAAATATCAGTTAAAATGTACAAAATTTTGACAGGAAAAGTCATTTCCATTATTGCGGAATCGAAGCAAACTGGTGTCCACAAAATTTTGTGTGCACGTGTAAACTAAGAGTTGCGGAATCCGGCCCCAGGTTTTGCTTTCTTTGTATACCTTGAAAATTTTAAAATTTATACACAAATTAAATCCAAAATGAAGGGAAACTCTTGAGAACTCTTGTGATGTATTCATTATTATTTCCTATTTTTTCAATGCGGATTTAGAAGATTTGAAAAGATTTTTTTTTCCATTTGATTTGATTAGAGTATAAATTTTGATTTATTAGAGCTTTAGGGGGGGGGGGGGGCGATCGCCCCCCGCTGTATCCGCCCTTGATTGAATCCTCATGAGACACTGCTCTGTCGAGTAGGTTAAAAAGCCATTTACACATAACAACAAATTTAAAAAAAATACCAAAAATAACAAAGTCAAATCTCTTGTAAATAACTCCACCCACTTCCACACGTATGCTTGTGAGCAATATTAATAATTCAGACGAAGGACAAACTCAGAAAAAGCAAATTGCAGTTTATATCAGTTTGAGGAAAAAAAAAACATAAATACTCTCAAGTGCACAGAGCCATATAATTTAAAATTGAAGTCTCGTAAGAGCAGGAAGGTTCCCAAACAGCTAAAATTGGGAACATCCTCAACACACAAGTTTTGTACATAACTGAACCTGACAAATTATGCTTATCCGTCCAAATAATGTTGTTCTCTTGTTTATTGTACCTAGGTATTCTGGTGAAATTTTCCTTGTTTTTTATTTTTCTGGCAGAGTAGTTTATTGCGTTCATTCACGAAACGGGAACAAATCCTTTCCACCTTTCCTTTATTATTTCGCGTTGCATTACAAGGCTTCCTCCATGTTTTACCTTTTTTCTATCTTTTATATTGACTTCGTTAACCTAAAACAGTATCATGGGTCCTCGGATATACATAGTATATATATACATACCTACGTACATACACCTTTTTGCAAAGTTTGAAGCTATCCATCCGGTCTCGGCCTCAATTATGCTCTGTGATGACTATGCTTTTTGTACATCTATTAATGTATGTAGGTATACTCGTCGTTTATGCATTTTCAAATAATTCATAAAACTTTCTGCGAATTAATTGCGAAAATGGTAAAATTAGTTCACATAAATCTGTTCACTTTAACATACCTAAATCACAAAAAACTGCGTTTATCAGCCAGGTAACTCAACAATCTATACACTGCTATACATTGGTTGGCATCCAAAATAGAGAAACCTGTGATATCCAAAGAAATCGGTGTTGGTGGTTTTCTAGCTATAGAGGGAGCATTCTACCACACCACTTATCAGGATATCCACCAAACCAAGCCATCGAAGATGGAGGCATTAAGAAAATAATACCTCTGCAATTGGATGAAGCTCATGCTCAAAGGAAGAATAATAAACTCCCCACTTGCAAAAATAAAACGATGGCGATTTAGGCTCCCAAAGGTTGGACAACCTTTGTGGACACAAGGCGGTGTACTATCCTCCCTGTAGAGGTCCTGTTATCAATTATTAAATAGTTTCCGATAAGAGTGGTATAACTTTTAATTGTCACACAAGCTCATGTTTTTTAGTGAATTATCAGAATCCATGTTTATAGATTCCACGCGGTTCCTCAACAATTAGGCATTCCTCAGAAAATATTTAACTCCTCATCCTTACAAGATCCGGTTAATTCAAATATTTAATTTTCTTCGAGGGTTTTCTGACTGGGCTCTAGATCCAGATCGAAAGTATTCCTGATTTTTCCCAAGAAACGATCTTTAGCGATGAAACTTACTTTTGAATGGATGGTTTTATCAACAAACAGAATTTTCGAAATTCGGGCAGATGCCAATCATCAAAAAATAGTCGAGCGAGCATGACATCGTATAAGAAAGATACGCTGTGGTGTGGCTTTTGGGCAGGTGGAATCATTGGCCCTTAGTATTTTTCAAAATGACGAAGGTGTGGCAGTAACTCGGAATGGTGAACGATACCGTTTAATGATTTTAAATTTTCTTTGGCCTGAGTTTGAATGGAATGGATTTGTTTGATATGTGGTTCCAACAAGATGGTGTCACCTGCCACACTGCTCGTGGAACTATCGCTTTACTCAGATCAAGGTTTCATGACAAGATTATTTTGATAAATGATGCTTCCAACTGGCTACTAAAATCTTGTAACTTGGCATCATTAGACTTTTTCTTATGGGGCTATGTTAACTCCTGCAGAAAGTACTAATTATGATGAAAAATTTTTTCAGTGAAATTGGACAAAGCACAATTCTTGCTTCTATAAAGAAAATAAGTACTCTGTAAGAGAAGTAGGACTATTCCCTAATATTTAGGGAATATTCCTTAAAATTTAGGGAGAAAAACCTGCATTTTAGGGAATATTCCCTACATTTTATGGAATCTTCCCTAATCTTGTCGAAAAATCCCTGAGCTTTGTGGCACAAATTGTTGCAAATTTTTTACTGTGTCGAAAGGAATTGATAAGCTTTACATTCTTTGGAGAAACAATATTGAGTATTTCAAAGAGATTAAATTCGCTTGAGGTTAATACTAGACGATAAGA